>CAOJBJ011698693.1:0-11370 GCA_948291685.1 Euphorbia celastroides | reverse complement strand
CCATAGGGGTAGAATATTAAGCTTTATTAATCGGAAGATTTAACGAATATTAATATATGCAGAATATTACCTTATAATTATTTCAATAAAGACAAAAAGCGAAAATTGTAAGAAAATTACGCAAAACAAAACAATACTTCTTTTTACTTTCTCTGTTTTTTTCCTCTGCCCCATTTGCTTTCTTCTCTACTCGATCTTTCTCCTCTAATTCTTTCCCCTTTTCTACTCTCCACCCTTTCTCTTGCTCCTCTCTCTGCTCCGCCGCTCGCCGAAGCTCAGCAATCGAGCTGAGGAGCCCGAAAAAAGCAAGTCAAAAGAGTCGGTGGCGGTCGATTTTGAGGTCAAAATGGCGGAGGAATGCTGCTCCACTCAATTGATCGACGGCGACGGCGTTTTCAATGCGGCGGGCCTTGATGGCTTTGTCAAGCAAACTAAGCTCGCCGATTGCGGACTTTCTTATGCTGTTGTTGCAATCATGGGCCCTCAAAGTAGCGGTATGTGTGATTTGTACAATAGATCGTTTGTTTGGTTGCGGTGAGTAGCTGTGGTTGGTTTCGATTTGTTTTGTTTTGTTTATTGAGAAGTTGAGTTGGAATGGCTGCGGAGTACTTGAGTAGTTCTTAAGCTTGTTGGTTTTGAAGATTTAAGTTAGGATTGCTGAAATCATTTGATCTTTTATCTCTATTGTTGCTTTTAAAATGTTAAGTTGAACTGAGCTTATTGGCAGTTGAACTGATGGTTGAAATTGCAGTTTGGTAGCTTTTGGATCTCAGAGTTTTGCCCGTGGGAGATCAGAGAATTTAAAGTTGATTTTGTGGAACATGTTCTCTCTGCTTTACAATAATTGAGCTAATTATTGAAACGCAATTAGTTACTGTCTCTTGCTGTAGTTGTGGAGATCCTTAGATGGGACGCCATGTTTTCTCTCTCTTGAAGAAACCCAATTAAACAATTGAAACAGCTTTTCTTGTATTGCAGTTTTGATTTGTTTGGTCAAAAGTTGTTATATTTGTTCACTGGTTTAGCTTAGGTTTCTTGGTAGAAACTAGTTGATTTTATCCTCATTTTGCTCAAAATATTAACCATAAATTATAGTTGCAAAGATGCTACTGTTAACAAGTTTGGAAATTTCGGTACATCAAATGCCATCATTTGCACGATGGTCTTTATGTAGTTTTTAATTCTATCTGTGCAGTGTGGGTTTTTAAAAATTAGAGCAATTCGCTGTTTTGTTAATGCAACTTCTTCCCTTCTACTGATTTGACATATAGTATAAGTTGCCGCTGTCAATTGTACTTTTATTCACCAGTGCCCATGTGCTTGGTGGATATAACCTTTTGCGGGAAACTGGAATGCTAAGCTTTAGGATGTCGCCAAATGTGAGTAAAAGTCTTTTAACTTCCTCCCGCTGAAATAAGCATAATTTCCTGTATCGGGTCTTTCTTTTGAGACACACATGGCAAGGTTGGGACTTGTTGTTTTGCAGAGCTTAAATCAACATTGAACATGATATAGCTTGTGAAAGTTAAGATAAGAACATCAATATCATGATTTACTCAAGACTTGAGAACACATCAGTTATAAGGATATGCAATTCAACTTGGAATATGAATCACAGCTCAATTATTCATGTCGATTTCGTTTTAATTAGTCTGATATTGTTTTGGTGTGCTCTTATTTTGTGTACAGGTAAGAGCACACTGTTGAATCATCTATTCTATACCAATTTTAGAGAGATGGATGCATACAGAGGAAGGTTTGTTGTTCATTACAGCTTATCATTTTAGTGGCAGAGTCGATAATTCTCTTTTCCCCCCTCCTTATTGCTTTCAAAGTTACCATAATGCTATAATTGTGTTTTTAGGAGTCAAACAACCAAGGGAATTTGGATGGCAAGGTGTCCTGACATTGAACCTTGTACTATTGCCATGGACCTGGAAGGAACTGATGGGAGGGAAAGAGGCGAGGTATTGATCTTTGTATAAATGATTCTAGCTATGATTTTTATTAGCTGACCCTTGCTAGTGTGCAATTTTTTTAAAATCCTAATTTCATAGGAGAAGGTAGATTTACTTATGAGATATCTGACTCCCATTTGTGATTATTATTAGTTCTATTTGGTCAACTAATACTAAGAGCTATACTTAAGTTTAATTTTCTGATTTTGCAGTTCTTAATTGGTATATACTCACAAAAACCATTTTCTTGTACGATTTCTTTCCATTTTGCCTTTGAGACGAAATATTGTTATGTGCTTGTGTGCAACCTGAAACGAAAATGTATACACATTGGCATTAGGTTGATTTATATTTTACTTCCAGCAAATTTATAATGGATTTTGTGGCATGTTAATGCCAAACAATTTAACTGATTTTATGGGTTCTATGGGATTCCCGTACCTCTACGTTAATATTATGTTGACCAGCTTCATGCTGTGCTCTGGCATATCTTCTGACTCTGGCAACGTTTTTTTTTCTGTTTGGGATTGTGGGGATAGGAATGTTACATGGTTGATGTTTGCATAACAGTGTTCTTTCTTCTGTATGCTGGTGCCTGTCGCTTTCTGTTTCCATAGGTGCTTAAAGGGAGGGCTGTTGCAATTCTGTGTTTTTGCTTTTGTATTGGGGTTCTAACATGTGTCAAATTTTGGACAATATAGAATCATTATCTTTATGTTTTTGTCTTGATGAATGCATCCATATAAGGTCGCATGCTGATGAACTTGTGCATGAGAGGGGGTGATATTGAAGAATCTGGGAGTTGAACACGAGTTCTGATCCCATATAGTGGTCTTAATCATGGTCTTATTTCTGTGCAGATATACATGAGAATAATATAATGTGATTAATGTTCTTTTCAGGATGACACTACCTTCGAGAAACAAAGTGCGCTCTTTGCGTTGGCAGTTGCTGACATTGTACTGATAAACATGTGAGTTTGGCGCTTTTACAATTTTTATCTGAATGTTTTTTTATTGGGCAGATATGTTCAGGGGTATTAGTTGATGACTTCTAGAGTTCATTTTTTAGGAAGAAACCTGGCAATCTATTTTTGGTTGGGAAGTCAATTTTGTCCGCTTTAATAATATTTCTTATTTAGTGTTGTATCTCGTCCTATTATAATATTCTTATCTTAGCAGTAGTGGGACTGTGTTCAGCCTCTCAGGCCGGTGCTGCGTATTTTGTTCTGATGTTTAGGGACCAACAAGTGCATTAAATACTGTCAATACGCATGTTTTTGAAACCAGCATTTCTTGATAAGGAAGAAGAGGGTGTTGATCCTTCCCATACTTCATTTTAACTGCAATACTGCCACTTCACATTCAACCATGCAAGAATTCAAGATGTGCTATGGAATAACTTATATGGGAGAAAACTATTTTCCCCCTATATCTAGACTGCTATGATTCGTGGGCTCATTTACAGGCATGATCTTGCTGTGAGATTAACACTTGGGCCCTTTTTCCAGAGAAGCTGCTAAATTATGCGGTTAAATACATTGTGATCTATTGAAATCTCCATTGAACATTAATGTTTTATCTTAATTAAGAAATGGGGTTTTTTATTAATGGCTGGATATTTTTCATAAACCATAAATACTTTGCCTTTCTTCTTTTCCATTTTACTGCTACTTTTGTAAATTTTTTTGATCTGTTAGTGGATAATTTGATTGTTGAAGTGATATAACACATACTGACTAAAATCTAGATATTAACTAGATGCCAACCTGTTTTTACATACTTTTTTTGTAAGATATAGAGATAAAGCCAATGGCTGAGTTATAAAATATGCACTCAGTTATGGCCTCTTGAAATCACTTGACATAAACTCCTTGGTTTCAGGTGGTGCCATGACATTGGCCGGGAACAGGCTGCCAACAAGCCTCTCCTAAAAACAGTTTTTCAGGTACCATAGCCATCTTCCAATTTGAGACAAGATACATTAAAATATTTATTTGATGCCTTATTTTTGGTACTATTTATAGGTCATGATGCGCTTGTTCAGCCCACGCAAAACGACTCTGCTATTTGTTATCCGTGATAAAACAAAGGTTTGGGCTTCTGATCATTACTTTCTACTGGATGATTCCAACTACCTTTGAAGAAACTCACTTTTCTATTTTATCTTTGATATTTTTTATGTTCCCGTTTACCCATATAGACGCCACTTGAACATCTGGAACCTGTTCTGAGGGAAGATATTCAGAAGGTAGTTTCCGTTATTTTCTTGTATGCTTTTTTGTCTTCTGCCTTCTAGTAAATGATGTTGTGCAATATCTTGACATTTAACAATTTGTGTAGATATGGAATTGTATTGCAAAGCCAGATGCTCACAAAGAGACTCCTATCAGTGAATTTTTTAATGTATGATATCATTTTCTTTGCCTTCTCGCTACTTAATTTTCTCTCTGTAATAATATCTTCAACTCGAACCATTTCTTTGATGTTTTTTATTATTGGATTGAAGGTGGAGGTAACTGCTTTGTCTAGCTATGAAGAAAAGGAGGAACAGTTCAAAGAGCAGGTAATTGTTTTGGCTAAAGTGGTTGTTTTATCATGGTCAATGCTTTAAGTTTTTGTTGCATCTGCTCTGAACTTGTGAATCATGTTGTAGCATTTTCCTATAATTAAGCCCTTCTCTAGTCAGTTATTCTATTCTCCATATGTTTGACTTGTTAATTGGAGTCTGTGCTCTTATTACAGATGGTTAAAATTGAATGATATATAAAAGGCTGCTGGTCTTATTTATGGTTTATAAGTTTATTGTGTTTAAGATGATGATGCTAAAATTTGTTTTTGGTGTTACAACCTTATTGCGTTATATGATTTCTTTTGCAGGTTTCTCATCTAAGGCAGAGATTCTTTCATTCTATCGCTCCAGGAGGACTAGCCGGTGACAGGCGAGGAGTTGTCCCTGCTTCAGGATTTTCGTTTAGTTCACAGCAGATATGGAAAATTATAAAGGAGAACAAGGATTTGGATCTTCCTGCCCATAAGGTTCCTAGAATGCCCTTTTAATTTTGGTTTATGAACATTTTTTTCTCTTTTTTTTTCTTAATTGAATTGTTTCTGTTATCCTTACCAGGTGATGGTTGCCACTGTTCGCTGTGAAGAGATTGCAAATGAGAAGTTTAGTGCCCTGTCCTCTGATAAGGTACAGTTTTGATCATATTTTTTTCATTTTTCTAAAGGAATTTCTTTTCCCTCTTATTGCAAATATTGTTTGCTTTCACTGAGAATGTATCCCGTAGGATTGGTTGGCATTGTTAGAAGATGTTGAAGCTGGTCTAGTGTTGGGGTTTGGACGAAAGCTTAGCTCTATTCTGGAGAAATATCTTTCAGAGTAAGTATATTTTTCTTCTCAATTCAAAACACCGCTATATTATGCTAGGGCCTATTCTGACTTTGGAAACTAATTTCAAAAGATTCGAACTCTTTTCATATGGGTGTGAATATTGTCTAAAATTCGTAATATGCAGTATGCTTATCTTTAAATCGGTGTAACAAGCCTGAAACTTGTTCACTTTTGAAATCCTACATAGTCTTTCTATTTTGTCAAGTTGATTTTGCACTGCAATTTGATAACCAAATTAGGTTATCTAGTAAACAGAAGTAGACTGGTCATGCTGATCCCATTTGATTGTTATTGGCATATTCTGAAATTAGTTCCCTTTTCCTAGTGTATTAGGTGTGCTTCTCGTTTTTCACTCATCCACAATGCAGCCTCAATTGTATTGGCGTTGGGGTTGTGCTCATGTTTCCTGTTTCTAATTAGTTGTGTTATGAACGCGAAACCAACTAATTTGGGATTGGAGTAACGATCTTTGTCAGTACTTATGAAATGATATTTATTTTCCTATTAGGCATTTAAATACACAATACTGTATATAAGATTTGATTATCTTTGGTATTTGAGAAGTTTGCTTTATCCTACATCGTCTGTTTCTGATCTTATAGATTGTTTGACTCATCGCTTCTCCGACTCATAATTGGATTCGGTGCCTTTGTTGTTGGAAATCTTTTGTCAATGCTGCTAACAGCTATTCTCCTTTATGTATTCATCTGCTAACTCCTAATTGAATCTGAATTTTGCTAGATATGACATGGAGGCAATTTATTTTGATGAAGGCGTAAGAAATGCAAAACAGCAACAATTGAAAACAAAAGCATTGGAGGTTACACTAACTGTTCTCATTTTATTGCTTTTCCCCCAAGCTGCACATCTTAGAATATTTTCTAAGTACAGGCATATCCTTAATTTCTAGATTTCAGTTATGATTACGCTTCCTTCCTACATGTCTCTTTATTAGCATATTAATATGAGCTTCGGCGGTGAACTATTATCAAATTCAAGAAATTCAAAAGTGAAAAAGAAATAATGAGAATTTGGCCTCTTCAAGATTTTCTAATAATCCATGTTGGAGCTGTTCTCGGATTAATGTGACTTGTCTATTTTGTCTTCTCCTGTTCCCATCACCAATTCTTTGTTTATCGAATGAATATAAGAACAATCTGTTTGTACTGGAAGGAGTGGCCTTAATCATTTCTGTTACCATTAGAAGAACATGATTGCTCTTTGTTTTCATTATTTACCATCAAGTAGTCTATAAAATTGTTACTTAGTTCGAGGTTGTTTTGGATGTCTTGTATCAAATAATGCTTTATAGTTTTTGAAGATGTTTCTTGTGTTGCACAGTTGGTACATCCTGCTTACAATACCTTGTTGGGACACCTACGACATAAAACACTTGACAATTTTAAGACTCGGCTAGAACAGTCACTGAACGGTGGAGAGGGATTTGCTGCTTCTGTTCGTGCTTGCGCTCAGTCTTGCATGCTCGAGTTTGACAAAGGATCTGCTGGTAATATTGTTGCCTCATTGGAACTCCTATACTTGTTATCTGTTCTGTATTGATTCATACCAAATAAAACTTAGATTTTTTCCATCACTACGTGCTCTTATTCTGCCCCAGAATTGGATTTGGCTCATACTTTTGGTAATTATTCTATACATATTTGCTATCAGGTATTACTTGCTGTACTTTTAGTGACTGTGTGTAGCAAAACTTCCCTAACCATTGTTATCACAATCTTAAGTTTACAGTATGAATCGTAAGATTCGATTTGATTCACCCATAAGAGGTGAATCTGTATTAACATTAGGAATTTTAATACTACTCAATTCGATTTGCACAAAAATTGTGTCAAAAATATGGGGTGAAATGGAACAATCAAATCGGTGGATATCAAGAATGAAAAGTGAAAAAATAGAGAAAATTGTGATCATCGACATAATGAATCCCTTATAATGTCCTATATTATTAGATAATTTTAAATATTAGGATTGTGTTTGTATTAGTTTTGTAGTTTAATTACTTGTTTGGTTGATATGATCTGCTTTTTATATTGGAATTGCATTCATATACTAAAATGTGATTATATTGTATGTCGAACATGTTAAATGATCTGTTTTTCTGATTCTGTAAACTTGAACCAAATCTGACGTTCAGTTCAATTCACTATTTGGTTTCCGATTATCAATTTCAATTTTGATTCGACAACTATGCCTCTGACTGTTTCATTTTTGAATTCCTGTTTTGTATTTGAATTTTTGTTCATTTCTTGAAAAAGAAAGGTGTGAAGAAAAAAAAAATTGAAGTGTTCTTAAATTTCCCCTCTCAGATGGGGCTATAAAGCAAGCTGACTGGAATGCTTCAAAGGTGCGGGAAAAGCTTTTCCGTGACATAGAGGAACATGCGTCATCTACTTGCAGTTTGAAGTTGTCAGAACTGACAAGCAAATATGAGGTATACTAAAATTGTTCAGTTGATTTCTAACCACTACACTAAATATCGTGTTCAGTTGAACAAACAGATCTTGAGTCTTGATATGCTGATAATAATATGCAGAAACAACTCAGTGAAGCGCTGACAGGACCTGTGGAATCTCTACTTGAAGCCGGTGGGAACGAGACTTGGTCTTCGATAAGGAAACTTCTTAAACGAGAGACAGAGAATGTTGTGTCGGAATTTTCCAATGCAGTTGCCAGTTTTGAGCTGGATGAATCTGCAGTTGAAACAATGGTGCAAAATTTGAGGGATTTTGCAAGAAATATCGTGGAGAAAAAAGCCAGGGAGGAAGCCGGGAAAGTTTTGATCCGCATGAAGGACAGGTTGATGATTAATTCCCTTTTTGTTAATTTTCTTTTTGTTATTCTTTTTTATTTTAATGCATTTTTCATCCTACTTTTTTTAGTTGATCCTTTATATTAATGAGGAGAGAGATTTAATATTGAGAAAATTATTAGTTGGTAACTAAGAAGAAAGAGAACTTTATTATCGAAGTATGATAAATAGATAAGCAATTTTCGCAGTGTAATAAATGTTTTATTTGTTATGATGAATCAGCTGAAATGACATTGTGCAACTTGCTTGCTATTATTTCAATGATCGTTTTATATGAACTGGTTTTTCTCTTGTACCATATTTCAGGTTCTCAACTGTTTTCAGTCATGACAATGACTCAATGCCGAGGGTCTGGACCGGGAAAGAAGACATAAGGGCAATCACAAAGGATGCACGCTCTGCTGTAAGCAATCTTGGTACCTTCAGTCCATAGCTTTTAGCCTATTGATACTAGTAAACATTTGCTTATCATTCATTTCCTTTTTTGCAGTCTCTGAAGCTTCTCTCAGCAATGTCTGCCGTACGATTGGAGGACAAGCCTGACAAAATTGAGAATGTACTCACTTCCTCTCTCATGGATGGGGCGATTACTGTCTCTTCTTCCAAGGACCGAAGCATAGGATCTACTTTGGACCCCCTTGCTTCAAGCTCATGGGAAGAGGTAAGCCATCCCACATTGGTTTTAGTAATGCGTGTATCCCTGTTTTAGTTGTGTTCTATAAATGGTGAACTGAATTGCTAAAGACAGACGACAGTTACTTAAAATAGTCTGTTTGAAGAAATTACCCTCTAAAAAATTACAACAGGAATTTGGCAGCTGACATTCATCAGAAATGCTTTTCCATTGGTGCTTGACGTTTTGGCCTAACGCCGACATTAGGGAATGGATGTTTTTGCAAAACATCCATGCCTCGTGTTTTACATCTTATATTTTTTCTTTTTTTTTTAATTTTTTAATTCAACTATTATTCTACTTTGATATGTTGTTGCCCACGGTCGTCCAATATTGTTGTGGCTTAGGGTGAATTGTAGTTTGAGTTTGAGATTAGGGGTAAAATCCATAAGAATATGAATTTTATAAGCAAGGAAAAATTTGTCTTTTCTTTCAACTATAATAAGTAATAACCGACTTTTTCTATCAATAGCCTAGATAAATTGTTTTTCATGTGAACCGAATGTGTTTCAGGTTTCTCCAAAAGATACACTCCTTACGCCAGTTCAATGCAAGTCTTTGTGGAGGCAGTTCAAAGCAGAGACTGAATATACGGTCACTCAAGCAATTTCAGCTCAGGTATATAAACAACTATGTTGTGTTGAAACGATTTTTCTAACTTGCATCCGCGTCTATTTGTCTGTATAATATATTGGAATTTTTCGAATTTTTTTTCTCAATGTCTAGAACGGAATCATTTGAATGCTCTTCTTGTGGTCGGTCGAACTTATATAACAAAGGATCCTTTTGTTTCCTTCAGGAGGCTCACAAGCGCAGCAACAACTGGCTACCCCCTCCATGGGCGATTGCAGCAATGGTTATCCTTGGTTTCAATGAATTCATGCTTCTTTTAAAGTAACTATTCTAACTGAAAATCGCCAGACAACTGTTTCTTAAGAGAACCCGTTTTTTACGTCTCTCGCCAATCAAATGGAACAGTGCTATTTCCACTTGTTGACTTGTGTTTCTTTTATTAAAACAGGAATCCTTTTTACCTCATGGTTCTGTTCGTCGGGTACTTGCTCTCTAAAGCCTTGTGGGTTCAAATGGACGTTGGAGCACAATTTGAACATGGCGCTGTAAGTGTGAAAGAACTATCAACTTCAGCATGCACATATTATATATTCGAACTTTGTCCATTTGGGTCCCGTGTTATTCAATATGTTATTTTTTGGTCCCTCCCTTTAAATAGAATTACTTGCAATAATGTGAAGAAAATTTTCACCACATAAAGGCCTAAAAATGTAACAAATTATATGGCACAATGACCAAATAGGTAACTAATGCATAGCACAATGACCAAAAGGATAAGAAGTTGAATAGCACATGGATCAAATGGCTAATGTGTATAGTAGAAGGATCAAAAGGTCAAATTGGCTATAAAGCAGGGCCCAAAAGTTGTTTTGCCAACTAAATCGTCTATAATGTAATTCAGGCTCTATTTTTTTCAACTGAACGGCCAGTGGCAGGACTGAACTGAACTAAACAAAATTGAACTGAAACTTATCGATAAGTATTGAACTTAACTGAAACTTATTGAATAAGTACTGAACTAAAGCAAAATTTAATGAACAATATTAGAATTGAACTAAAACTTATTGAATTAGTATCGACCTGAACTGAATTTAACTGCATTGAATCGAAAATAAGTTGAACTGTTTTCTCTGCTCAATTTTTATGCATCCATATTTGTTTGACTTTCCATTAATGAAATACCTGATTTTCTCTGTATGCTGATCCAGTCTCATCTCTTTGTTGGCAGTTGGCGGGCATAATCTCGATATCAACCAAGTTTCTCCCCACAATTATGAACCTCCTAAAGCGGCTGGCAGAGGAGGCACAAGGCCACCAAACTCCATCCCCAACAACAGGACATTCACTGGCCTCTCAAAGCTTCAGGAGCCAATCTCAGGCCACTGTACCCGAGTCTTCTGTATCATCCAACATTTCATCCTCCAGTGAGGGCATTGAATACTCCAGCCCCAATTTGACTCACAGGCGAAATGCAAACGATCAGGATAGTGAGCTTTCATCCTAGAAACCGATCCCCGCTTTGTAGAATATGTATCAAACGAGTGGAGAAGTGATGGCCGGTGGCTCTAATCCACATTGTGGTTCGATTCGAGTTAAGGTCGGGTGAGCAGTGTTTTTTCAACACTTGATGTTTTATGTCTGAAACAGGATATAATAGAGTACAGAGATAGGGTTTTGGAGTTTCAAGTTACACAAAAGTCTGTACGTTATATGTACACTGTAATTTTGTTTTGTTTTCCTTTATTTAGGATGTGAGAGTTAAACATTCTCTTTTCCGAATTAGTAATGTTTGCAATGAGATGATATTTTTTTCACTTGGGTTATAATATTTACTTTCGAGTAGTTGGAGCAACGGTAGTCACGGGTAAGGGTAGCCATGGTTTAAGTTGTGAAATCAACCACTGATATGTATATTAATATAGCATCCCTTCCCCCGCTCG
>CAOJBJ011698606.1:0-10634 GCA_948291685.1 Euphorbia celastroides | reverse complement strand
GACGAAAGAGGGGACGGGGAGGGTGCCTAGCCACAAAATATGTACAATTGTGTAAAACGATGAACTGTATAATACAGTAATATATCTGGCAATAATGAAGACGAAGATCATTATTTTAAAATTATGCAATTTTTCCGAATTCTCCCATGACGATACATGTTTTCTTGTCTGAAATACTTTGATGGTCTCCTCTGAACAATGCTATGTTGAAAACTTATTCAAAGGTTTGAGATTGTTGTGGAAGGTTTGGTATAAGAATACTAAATTTCCCGATCTGCATGTCATGTGTTGCAAGTTAGAGTGGATGTTTTCTTGCTAGTTCTTGTATTCAGAAGTGGTAAGTCTGTTTTAAAAGGCGCGTTTTTCATTTATTTGTTGTCACTGGTATTAGATGGAGAAGGATACATGGGTTAAAGGATGGCAAGAAACTTGATTTTGCACATAGTTTCCACAGAATGAAACATTTGAATGGAGTATGCAAACTTTGATAATTGCAAATTCGTCTTGAAATTTTCATTCGAAGGCTTCATGCTGCTGGTCTTTTCTGGGGCATGGTTCAGCATCGCCGTAGAGTCTTACTGATCAGTTTCTCAGCATTTACTCTGGATAATACTTGTAGCTTTTGCTTGATGCATGCCAATATGCTTCTTTCTTCTGTCTATTGTAAATTTCTTATATCAGCTTACTTACTTTTTCATGGGCTGGCAGGATTTCCGCAAAGATAGAACATGGGGGATGTCTGGCCAAGAATCAAATCCTGCATCCTTATTTCGGCTATGTAGAGTATGGTCGTTTTACGGAAGCAACTAATTTGTTGGTTGAATGCATGGAATCATTCGCATCTGTGGTAGGTGGTAGCCTTTTCAATCTCATATCTTTTACCTGAAAATTTGTGCAATCTCTTTTGTTTGTAGTATCTAATGAGAAATTGGATTGTAATTTGTATAGCGAGAAGTTTAGCAGCACAGTAACACACTATGATTTCTGTTTCAAAATACTGAAATAGTTTTGGATGGAACAATAATCCTCAAAATCCTGTAGCCTGGCATATTAGAACTTAAATGAGAGTCATATTGGTTCTTGTTATGCAAATCTTGAAAAGTTTTTTTTATGGCAATATAATGCATTGCATGAAGGAATTGAGTACTATTAGTCACGATAAAGTTGTTGGAATAGTGTTAGATAATCATGTGGTAGGGGCTTGAGTTTTTTGCTAAAACTTTATGGATCTTTCAGGCATGTAGAAGTCTAAAGTTTAGCAGTGGCAATGAGGTTTAGGAACGTGCTTTAGAGAGCCTAAATTCCGTAGATAACATGCGACTGTTTTAATTGGTGATTTTATTAGCAACTTTGTTGAATTTCTATCTTGGTTACATTGTGGTGCACTGAATTTCTATCTTGCTATTCAATTTCCTTCCCTCCATAATGGATCCATATCTGGGGGCGAACTGAAATCCAAAATAGATAATTTCGTCAAATACAAAATTAAAATACAAATGTACGAAGATTGCAAATCGTGATACATATATTGTAATGATTAGAGATTTGTCTTACAACACCTTATTAAATTAGGATTCAAATAAAGTTGATTAATCAGAATTCAAAAATGTTAATGG
Source organism: Euphorbia celastroides (assembly GCA_948291685.1). NCBI lineage: Eukaryota > Viridiplantae > Streptophyta > Magnoliopsida > Malpighiales > Euphorbiaceae > Euphorbia > Euphorbia celastroides. Next base: position 9,018 of record CAOJBJ011698606.1, on the reverse strand, counting down.
TATTTATGGAAGAAGAGGAAAATGAAGACGATTGCCGCAATGATTCCTCTGTTGATGAAAATTTACTGTTGAAGGCTTTATTAGGATTGTAATTATATTTATTAGAGTTGGATTCTAAAACTCAGGTTGGTTGATGTGACTTTTTGTGAATTAAATTGCGTATCTAGTGAAAATTTTATTATATCTTAATTTGAACATGTTGAATTATCTATTTATATAATTTGATTAAAGTGAAATGAATCTTATGATTTGGTTCACGATTCACAAAATTAGGATCATGAATCTCAATTCAAATCTTGATTCAACAACAATTGTCTTAACATATTTCAGTTTTCTTTTTTCTGTTGTATCCTTTTATGTTTTTGACAGTCTGTTATGAGAAATACCTATTAATTTGCCTTCCTTGCTGTAAATAATTGTTGTGACCATCTTTTGCAGAGACCATCTGACCTTGTCCATCGGAAAAGGCCATTATCAGCATGGTTCCCCTACTCAGTAATAGAGCGCCTGTGGTGTCAACTTGATGAATTGATCAATTTGGGCCACATGGTTGACCAATGTGATAAACTGAAAAAGCTGTTACATGGTGCATTGCTGAACCACCTGAAACTGGTAAGTTATATTTTGTTTGGACTCCTTTTGTGCTTGAGGCGTCTTCACTATAACAGGTTGGGAAAGTGGGGAGACTATACTCTGTAAGTTAGTCTCCGATTCCACTCATTACTTAGTCATGACGCAAGTCAAAGATTGTTTACATTTTTTAAAACATTCTTTGAACCTCTTCTATAACATTATGCGTAAAAGCATAATTGCCAAAGGTGTGCTTCAGGCTCTACCTTCGTTGCTTGGTGTACATTCGAAAGGCGCTCTTTTTGCGCTAGGCTGCAGGCGGTCCAGGATTAGCTTTCGCATAAATAAGGTTTAAGGAAATTTTTTTGGAAATGTAAAAAATTAGGTAAAGTTTAGATGAGAAATGGAATAGAAAATAAGAAATAAAAAAGAGAAGTTACAAAAGAATGGAAATTAAGAAAGAAAAATATGAAAAATATAAATATTAAGAAATGAGAGAACAGAGATGGAGAAGAAAAAAGTGATACGACTATGCCAAATTACAAACACTTCAAGTCTCATCGTTCACTTTTCAACTAGGATGAGATTATTGATGGCTATGTAGCACGGAAACGGAAATGACAAGGAAAGAACATGCAGAATTGTCATTTCTCAAAAAAGAAATGGGATTGGAAATTGTGGGTAAACATGTGAACGATGAAAATAGAAGGGTATGTTTTTGAGATAAAATTTATTAACATGTATGTATATATAATTTTAGGTATCTTGGCTCAGTCTTTAAGGAGGATGGTATGATGTCACACATAGGATTAACATCGGATGGTTGAAATGGAGGAGTGCCTCAGGTGTTTTGTGTGACAAGAAGATACCTTTCAGAGTAAAAGGAAAATTTTATAGAACGGTTGTTAGGGCGGCCATGTTGTATGGGAGTGAGTGTTGGGCAACTAAAGTGCAGCATATTCAAAGGTTGAATGTGACCGAAATGAGGATGCTTAGGTGGATGTTTGGTCACACTAGGACGGATCGCATTAGAAATGAGTGCATTCGACAAAAAACCGATGTTGCTCACGTGGAAGACAAGCTGAGAGAAGGACGATTGAGATGGTATGGTCATGTGCTACGTAGGCCTTTAGATGCACCAGTTAGGAAGTGTGAGAATTTGAGAGTAGAAAACAAAAGTAGGGGGAAAGGGAGACCGAAACTTACACTTAGGGAAACTTTTAAACGAGATATGCGGGTTCTTGATATCGATGAGCATTTGGCTCAAGATAGAGCTTCAAGGTGTCAAATGATCTATATAGCCGACCCCATCTAGCATGGAATTAAGGCTTGATTGGTTGGTTGGTTATGCTATCTTGCTAAGTGAAGTCCTTTTACTCGATAACTTCAATTTCTCACTGAGATTGTAAATACAGACAGCTCAGGTTATTGTTGATAGGCAATATTAGAGGGTAGCCCGGAGAATGAAGCACCTCACACTCCCTGTTGATAGGCAATATTAGAGGGTAGCCCGGAGAATGAAGCACCTCACACTCACGCAGGGATTAGAAAAGGGTTGGATGTTGAGAGATAATAGACAGCCCAACACAATACACATCAATTGCAGATTGTACAGCACGAATCCATGACCTATTGGTCAAACCGAGATAAGTATATAATTGCTCCAAGACTCCCTTTTCTTAATTAGGTAATATATCCAACATAAACCATGTTGAATTGTTTTTTTGAATTACATGCCCTACTATATCTGACACAACTTTTGCTCAATTATCTGATATTGATGAGCATTTGACTTGATATAGAGCTTCATAGCATGAGATACTTGATATAGAGCTTCATAGCATGAGATGATCCATACAGCTGACCCCATCTAGCATGGGATTTAGGCTAGGTTGGTTGGCAGTGGAACTGCACGAATCTCCGACTACTATTGCATTAAATTATGAATCATAGAGCACTTCTGAAGACCTTATGGAGCAACTTCAGGAAAGAACTTAAGTTGTGAATCCAATGATAAACGCTTTTTAAATGTTTCACATTGGAACAACAGAAGGACTCCAGTCCTAACAAAGCCCAAAACAATTCTACTACGAGAGTTCTGCCAATAAAATCACACAGAAAACATCTCCTAGCCCTGCTCTCAGAATGTTTTTAAGTTGATTCCCTTGGCTCAAGAAGCTGAGGGAGTAACAATGGGGAAAGATCTGCTTATACTAAAAAACTCATGAAAAGATAAAAGCACATGAACACTGCAATGTACAGGAGCATGAAGAAGGTCATCATGTGCTAGCGATAGACTATTATAATTAATGAAATTATGAGTGAAACATTGGAACTCGAGACCAGTGAAGTGCATCAATCAAATGCCTATGTGGTTTAATTTAACCTTAATTGCAAATTAGTCAAGTCATTAAAGTTCGAGATTTCAAATCCTAAGATAAAAACCTATAGCTTCTAGTTGTCTTACAGAAGTGTGGAATGTCTGAGAGGTCTAGTCAATAAGAAGCAGCGGATACAAAATAGTCTGACTTATGCATGTGCATGGATTTTCGAAAAGAGAACTTGTAGATACAGGCTAACAAACAACATGTAAAGAAAATTCTTAAAGCAGCAGGTTTTCCACTAAAAATATTATTGCAATGGTATTATTGTATTGTTTCCCCCATTTTAGATTCTCGATGAAAAGGATTTCCTAAAAACCAATTATTTCCTAGTGTTCCAGCACATGCATGTTTTCTGATTACTGAGTTCTAATCACCCGAACTATTCTACTGAAAGGGGCAGCCAAAAAATGAAAAATAAAAAATAAAGCTTTACTCTTTATGGTCTATTTAATTGAATTATTTTCTCAAGAATTCACTGACAGCCATTATATTACTTTAATGAACAGACATGTTGAAATAAAAGTCTAAATTCAATGCAAGAAATCAATTAGCAGCATCGACAGTGCAACCAATAACTAGTTCACCTTGTGTTCTTCCATGCGGCCACCAGACAAGGCATCAGTTATATATGCACGATAAAGGAGTTTCAAATCATCCATCTTCCTCTCATTATCATACTCGCCACCTAGGTCACAGAGAACCATTAATACAAAATTTCATCATAAAGAATCAGAACTAAGAAAGCACCAATAGCATCACTACCTAACAAAGAGACTGGACCAACTCCACAAGCAAAAGAAGCTGACTCAACATGATTCTTTAATGCAATCAATTTATTGTTGAATGCCAGTATCTTGTCGATCTCTTCCACCACTTGTGTGACACCTTTACTGTAAAAACTAATATAAATTAGATGGTTCGGATGACAACAATTGCAATATGAGAGAACTTGCCTTATGCAGGTCCCAAATTAGACTACATAAGACTCTTCTAACTTCTGCAATACATAGAGATTCATTCCAGTAAAAAGTATCATACACAGCTTTTGTTCTGGACTTTAGGATATCCAATGCAACTGCTATGTTTTCCTCCACTAATTTTCTTGAATGTTGCCTAAACAACTCCTCTGCAAGCTGCATCAAACAGAGTTGACCATATAAGAAAAGTACAAATTTAAATAAGCTATTCATGTGAAGCATTACCTCATCAGAAAGCCGATACTTGAGTTGTGCTTTCCTAAGGCTTACAAGTTCCTCTACATCAACATCTATATGAAAACAGATAACAGATCCCATCAACATAAGTCATGAAAAAACGCCCTCATTCCACCAGTAGCAAGCAAATACTAAAAACCACGATATGAATGTTACATACACGCCGACATTAGCCTATCACAAGAATAGTAAGGAACTTGCTTCAAAAACTGACTGCCTTTAACTTGTATCGTTTGCTACATTAGTGAATGTGGTGCACAATCAGATGATTATTTGACACTTGAAGTGTAGAATCAACTAAATGGATATTAAGAATCACAAAATGAAGTTACTATTGATTACAATATTATCACATCCATGACATGAAAAGTGGACTATCTAGCACCCTTTCCATAGCAGATTGTGTAACTCTGTCTGGTCGAATGTTGCCTAAATCTTAACCATTTGGTAGTTAGCCAATCGCATGGATCAGCTACAAAAACAAACTAATGATGTTTAGGACCTGCATCTTATCTTACCTCTGGTAACAGACTTAAGCTTTGCAGCATATAACCTCTGGGCATTATCACGGATAGCAATCTCAACCTGTCGGAAAAAAGATTATTAAAAGACACCAATAAGACGTCACATTAAAAAAAAATTTTGAAAACTGTTTAAAAACAAAACCACGCCCAGATGTGATAAAAAAAACCATAAGATCCATCACTTCCAAAATTTTAAGACATAATCAGCAATTTGGAACGGTAGAAATAAGGGCGCAAAGCATGCTGAAGGCACAAAAGTAACCTAGCTTTATAAGACGCCTCCGTCAAGTTCTGGTGTGCCTACTGAAAGTACCATGTACTATGCATGCCTTATATCAGGCCAGGGCGCGGTGGGTGCATTGTGCCACAACGCCTAGGCACATGCTTTTGACTACTATGAAACCACAAGATAATAGATAATAACACATAAATTCGATGAAGAGCAACCTGAGAATCGGTAGCTTTGAAAACACGCTTCCAAGGTAAAAGAAATGATGATGCATCTCCAAAAACCAAAGTTGAGACATAGATTAACTTCTGAAATGCCTGCACTGGAGAAATAGTACTAATGGTCAAGTTCCGAAGCTTCACTTAAGTGCTCATATAAAACCAATTATTGAATGGCCTACCCGACGTTGCTCTACACCACCTTCACGGTCTCCCGTTTCAAGCCTTTGCCTGAAAATCCGTCTACCAATCTACAGTGAAGAGAAGTGGCAGCTTAAAGAAAGTAAAAGCCATTATTGATATCGAGCTAAAATTATAGGGGTTTTCTGGACATGCAAGTGTACAATACCTCCATATGCATGTTTGCAGCATCAGGGTCATCAATTCCCAATGCAGATTTGAAGTTGATTATTGTTTCCATTTCATCTCCTTTAAGATCTTCGCTTCCTGGAGGTAGAACAGATTGCACAAACCTATAGAGAAACGACAACTCAAATCAGGAAATTATATTTCCAAAATAGAGACTGGATTATCAAAAGCAACGGCAACGAAACAATTACAAGTTAATTGCATCTTACCGACAATATAAATCACAAAGCTCTGCATTGAATGCCTCGTTCTGCTTGGTCACACCGTATCTGTGATATCAAAATAGAAGAACCGTGGAACGAAGTTTAATCATCAAAATCGAACATCAGAACATTGCGTTAAATCCGCCAAAGGAAAGAAGGCATTCAAAGTATTCGATAGGGAAAAGAAGAAATCGATATTCTCAGATTTGAAGTAAATAACGAGCTAAAAAAGAATCTCCAATCAATGTACAGACAAAAATTGTTCTCAAATTAAAACCAATATACACGTATATCATCTAATTAGATGAATTCAACCGCAGAAAGAGTAGTACGGACGAAGCAATTAAAAAATTAGGAACAGATAGAAAAAAAAAACTAACCCCTTGGCAATAAGTTCAATATCCTCCTTGTTAACGGAATGAGGATCATCAAAACCAGCCACATAATTATGCAAATCAGCAGCCGCAACTTCAGGAACACACGAATTCAAGGCAAAGACGAGGGCGCCACCGGCAGCACCCATAGCAGCAGCGCCGCCCAAGGCCAAATTCCTGGATTTGCCGAACTTGAAGCCCAAAGAATAGCCAGCAGCCAGGGCACCAGCAAGAACAATTGCGGAAGTGGCTAACCTCACAGGTGGAGGGAGGGTAGCCACCAAAGGCTGCAGTCCAGAGAGCTCGCGCTTGCCACCAAAAACATCGGAAGAAGAAGATGAGGATTCAACAGAGGCCTCAGTAGATGAATCGGAAGAGCACCGAGGGACGGATATTCTGAAACGGCGGCGTTTAGGGAGGGAAATAGAGGAGGGAGGGGTGAGGCGGAGAGGGGCGGGATTGAGGAAAGGAGAGGAGAGAGGAGCAATTGAAGAAGAGGAAGTGAGGGAAGAAGGATTCATGGCTCTCCGCCGTGAGAGGGCGCAGGAAATCTTAACGGAAACGGCGAAGAGCTGAGCTCTGTAGGGTTTAACGGAGGAAGAAGATAAAGAGCGATAATATTCTTGTTAAAACGGTTCGCTCTTTCTATCGATTTGCTGGTATTTCGTCATTCTCCCATTTTTGTCTTTCGCCCCCTTCAGATTTTGTCCTCTAATAATATTAAGAATCCAAATCCCACGTGGATACGGACCTCGGTTACTTAGAGACCGAACTAGCCGTAAAACTAGTATCTATAGTATAAGTATAGGAGAATCTGGGTTCCATTCACCTACCCGATCCGCATAGATACCTAGTATGCAGCCGGCTATCCTCTGAATGGTCTTGGAATCCTCACATCAGCATCAAACTACTCCCAACGTGCCACGTCACCACCAATTCCGCCAACTCCACCAACCCCACTACCTCCACACTATAAAAGGTCGAGAACAATGATACCGAGGGATAATCTTTACTTCACTATCACTCTCCATCTTTCACCTTATTTCACCATATCGCTGACTTAGGCATCGGAGGGATTTTGTTGTTTAACCGGTTAACCCAGCTGATTCCCTTTCTGTCTTGCAGCACCGGTGACCGAGGTGACTATCCAAGTAGATTTCCAATTATCAAATTGGTGCGGTGAGCGTGGAGCCTACTTGGAGTAACCTTCTAGGATGGAAAGCAACCCGAACGAACTCTCTACAGTGAAAAAGCAGGCAGAGGAGAGGTTTAGGACCCCGAAACTCTCCTTGAAAGCGTCACAGCAAACTGGCGGATCAGCCTCTCAAGCTATCCCAGTGGATACCAACGGTAATCCACTCCCCTTTGTAACCTTAACCCCCGAGTTAGACAAGCAAATCGATGAAATCCGGAACCAGAGCCAAGACCCAGGCACTCGTGTCCTTGCGAGCCTTATGAAGAAAATCCTCCACACCATGACTCAAGTCCAAGACTCTGTTAACGCTGTGAACATGAGGCAGGAGAACAATCAAGATGGGATCCGAGTGTTGTGTTTGTGAGCACGCGGAAAAATAAACAAAAAAAATTTAATTGGAAATAAAAAATTGGGAGCAAGAAATATTGTATTTTTATTCACGTCTCTTCTGTTTTTTTCACCTCACAAATTAATGAAAGATCACACATATTTATAATAGTAGTAATCCTAATCCTATATTGATAAGAAACATAAACAATATAGAAATCCTACCTACAGTAAGAAACTTAAAAATGGCATAATTCTAAATATCTAAAACTCCTAATTGGACAAGGAAATAAAAATCCTAAGAAACCTAACTAAGGCAAGTTTCCTAACGATCTCCTAATTGCCTTAATTAGAATAACTTTGACATAATTATAAATCATATGTCTTTAGCATATATATGAGTATAGTTATGGATATAGGTCATGGACATGATTATAAGTCATGAACACGGTTATGGGCATTGGTCATAGGCATGGCTATGAGTTATGAACATGATTGTGGGTCATGAACATAGTTATGGTCATGAGCATGGTTATGAGCATTGGTCATGGGGCATGATCTCCTCCTCTTTTCTTGAATAATCGAGGCTTCATCCTTGAAATTGTACTCTATCACCTTTCTTATCTCGTTCTCATCAGGTCCGATTATTTGTTTTGGCGGTAGAAGAAAATCCAAATCCTCATCGTCATCTTCGTCAAGCTCACCCCCTTGTTGCATCACCATAGCTTGCTTTTATTGACAGGTCCCGAAAGAAGAAAGTTCTATATTGTTCTCCATCATCATAGGTCTCTCAAGATCGTGATATGCTCTGATACCAATTATAGTGTTTGTGAGCACGTGGAAAAATAAAGAAAAAATTTAATTGGATATAAATAAATTGGGAGCAAGAAATATTGTATTTTTATTCGCGTCTCTTCTGTTTTTTTCTCCCCACAAATTAATGAAAGATCACACATATTTATAATAGTAGTAATCCTAATCCTATACTGATAAGAAACATAAACAATATAGAAATCCTACCTACACTAGGAAATATAAAAATGGCATAAGTCTAATTATCTAAAACTCCTAATTGGACAAGGAAATAAGAATCCTAAGAAACCTAACTAAGGCAAGTTTCCTAACACCGAGTTCATGGTGAGCCAGAGGGGCCCACCCCCAGCTAGGTCCGTGAAGGGGGAAAGCAAAGTTACGTGTATCGCCGACCCGGGAAGGAAAGGAGCCCCCCGCGCTCCCATCATACTAGGCACAGCCCTCCGCGGCACAGCCCCCCTAAGCAAAACTGAACGAGGCACATCATACTGAGCTTGAAGCATCCTCTAAGGCCGCTCGCAGCTCTCGTAAGCACGGTTCAGGCCACCATAGTAAACCCCTCACGGAGAAAACTGAGCAGAGGTCTGTCAAAACTCAT
>CAOJBJ011697008.1:0-10471 GCA_948291685.1 Euphorbia celastroides | reverse complement strand
AATTTATATATCTTACCTAAGCACAAATGAGACTTATTAATAGAGGTGAGATAGTGAAACAACATGACCCTTCATGAACAATATGTCCCAATATAAAATAAGATAACTATTCATCAAGCTGAGTCTAATTTATAAACCATTATGCTTTTTTTCAAAAAAAAAAATAAACCATTATGTTTTTCTCGAAACATTACGTCTTCTATGAACCAACATGTATTTTCATCAACCAACACATCATGTACACGAATACATCTTAAGACATTTAACTCAAACACCAACTTCATAAACAACTACTTTAAATTATTAAAAAAGACAAAACGACCCCCCTATTTTTTCCCCAAAACGCTCCTCAGCCTCCTATACTTGTAAATGTCTCACTTAACTTCCTGAACCTGTCAAAAGTTCATTTTTCAACCTCCTCATTAAAATGTGTCAATTTTTTGTTGATTTGAAAAAATTATTAAAAATTAATTCTTGAAAAAGTCAAACTGACCATAATTTGACACGTGATAATGAGGGAGTTGAAATGTGCACTTTTAACAAATTTAGGGAGTTAAATGAGACATTTACAAGTATAAGTGATTGAGGGACGACGTTTTGGGACAAGTATAGGGGGGGTCTAAATGGGGCTTTCCTCCAAAAAAATTTAAGTCAAATGCATCATTAGGTCCCTCACATTGTTCCAATAAAACCTTTCAAACCCCCACCTTTCTAGAGGACTCCATAGGTCTCTCATCTTTAAAAACGTGCACCTCCTAAGTCTCTCAGACGCACAAAACTACTCTCATCCAAGAGAATGCACTATACGCGCGCCACGTCGTATGTTACCCATGCCCGGCCCAAGCATTTGTAGGGCCTTAGGCAAAATAGAACAAAAAATATTAAAGTGAGCCTTTAAATGACAAAGAACAAAAAAAGTTTTAAATTTGTAGTGGTTGGAATTTGAACTCCTAACCTTTTGCTTCCTTATAAATAACTTTACCAACTCATCTAAAATACATTTATATCTACATTTACTTTATTTTAAATAAATAATAAAAATACTATACTAAAGGTTTTTGGGCCCCTCTTGACGATAGGCCCTAGATGGTCGCACCTCTGGCACACCCCTCTGGATCGGCTCTGATTGCACCGGAAAATTATGTCGTCGTCGCCGGAAAACGGTTGCCGGAATTCTATCGATGCCCAGAAACGCTCTCCGGAGTTCTGCCATCAACGGAAAACACTCGCCGGAGTTCTGTCGTCACCGAAAAAGGTCATCGGAGTTCTATCGTCACCGAAAAACACTCACCGGAGTTTTGCTATCATCGGAAAACACTCACCGGAAAGTCAGCCACTCTCCCCTTTTAATCAAAGTTGCCACGTCAGCTGTGACATAGGATTTTTGGACTTAGCCACTGAGGAGTGCATTTTTTTAAAGATGAGAGATCTACGGGGTTTTTCCAAAAGGTTGGGGACCTGAAAGACTTTTTGAAACAAGGTGGGGAGACCTAATGATGCATTCAGCCAAAAATGTATTGAAACATAAGTTGTGACCTTAAAACCATTTGTTACCATGTTTTATACAAAGTGTCAATCCCGTTGTTTTCAAACTCGAACTGGTCATTGAATCCGTAAAGAGAGTTGGTTACTAATATATTTAGTAAACCGGATTTTATAAATGAGATAAAAATGTAATAATATATCAATATACGCTGCATACAAAAACAAGCATTTAAATGAAATTACATAAATAGAAAACTTAATACAATATATTAAATAAAAAGCTCTAATCTGTAAGGTAACAATTGAATGTCAATTTAATTAAAAAAAGTTAAAATTTAAAATCTCCTTTTGATGTTTATACCTAATTTACGTTAGATTTTTATAGATAATTTATGGATAATACATATATATTATCTAACTTGAGGATACAAGGGGTGAGCAATTCGGTTCAATTGAACCAAACTGAACCGAATTGTTTCAATCAAAATACCTAATTTGATAGTAATTTTACGAAATATCGAATTTTCATTATAAAATTTATTATAAAAATTGACTAAAATTAAGTTTGTTTCCGATTCTATTATAATTTTTGTTCAATTTAGGAAAACTTATAAACAATTATGTTATCTGATTAAACCAATTCAGTTAATTCGGTTCCAGTTAAACCGAATCGTTCACCCCTTAATTGAATTCTAAGTAACTATTACTTTATTTTTTATTTTTTTTGCTATTGGATTACATTATCCACCTGCTCTCCAATAGGTTGTAACAATATAATATAATTAATTTATTAATTTATTTTCTATAATGAGTTATACTTTTGAGGTTTTTTTTCATAAACAATAATGGGAAATAGCATTAACAAAAGAATATTAGAGCGCCTTCATTTCCTCGATCTGTTATTTATTCAGATCTATTTTATTAAGAAAAGAACTTCTCACAAAAAAATTTACTTAAATAATCCCCAAAATACTCATATATAAATTAATTGATTACAAAAAAAGAACAAAAAGTGAAAACCTATATTTTCATAGTAGCGGCAGATCTTGAAATGCATTGTTCTTCTTCTTTTTTGATAACTAGTCACCGTAAGTTGGCTCCTAGTTGCTTTTTTAGTACTACCGTCATCGTCGTCTCTACCTGAAATCCATAAAGATTAGGATCAAGAGGTGCCCTTTGGAGGACTCTCCGATGCCTAAGTCGGTAAAGGGTTTTGAAAGAGTAATTTAGCAGAGTAACGACAAAGGTTATTAGAATCACGTACCTTTGGACTTAGGGCTTTGGGGTATTTATAGGTAACATGTCTTGCTCAACACGTTGGAGAATATGATCCCGATTAGGATTCATTCTCTTTCCTCTTAAGACTTCTTTCTTAATTAGGATTCTTTCTAAATGACGTTGTGATCACCTAAGGATTCGGGATATTTTCCTTAGTAGATAAGGATTCGCATATCCGGCTCAACTGTCATTATGTGGCGATCCCGTTGAATGGTTATAATGCTCTCTTTAACCCGCAGAACCGCTCTCCCAGGTCATAGCCTTCCACTTGGGTGATTGACGCGGTTTTGACATTCTGACGGTAGGATGACCATCATTGGTCTTTGGGTCAGATTTACTGATAATATTATCAGATGTCCCCATAAGTATAGAAGATGCTTTAGCGCTTCATTTTTTATTTTCCGTCTCAATTTCTCCACATCACAGTTAACCTTTAACGAAACGGTGAGTTTTAACAAATCTTCTCGGAGAAGTTTGTGATGATTGATTTGATCTGATCTCAACCGTTGATTTCATTAACTATCAAATCACTCCCTCGATACTTGACACGTGGCGATCCGTGTCAGTTTTTTCTTTTTAAACCGTCATTTCTTCCTCATTTCAACATTTTCCATCTGTTGAGATCCCGATCATTACTTCCGGCGAAAAACTTGTTCTACCGGCGAGATCCTATTTTCAGGAATTTCCCTGACACCTCTAACTTTTCGCAACCTCTACGTGCATCTCTGCAAACACAGGTAATTGTTCTTCTTACTATTCTGTAGATTTCCAATTTCTGGGTTATTCGTGTTCGCAAAAGATGAACTGTCACTTTGGAATTTAAATTTGCTTTGATAAAAACTATACTTTTACCCCCCGTTGATCTCGTTGCCTCGACTAGAATTGATTTTTTATGTTTATGCGAAATCCTAGGTTAGGTAGTCCCTCCCGGTTAAAATGAGGTTTAGGATCTTTAGATCTTAGATAACCATTCTCACACAAGCTTTGTTTTCAAACAGTTCCATGGGACTCGATTTTGTTGATCTCTCATCCGAGTCTTCAACTTCAAGTGATGATGATTGTTGCTATTTATATCAGAAAATGAAGCCTTTAGATGTGAAGCCCTTGAAAATGTTTGACCTAACTAACCATCTCAATACCTCTAGGTCTTACGTTTCAGCCGGTGAGTGGATTTATAGGCATTCCCCCAACTGTAATTGTTCTCTCTGCAAATACTTTCCTCCGAGATACGACAGTGCCTCAAGCAGCAAAAATGCAATTGTGATATATCAAACGCCTCGCACCTGCGGATTCCGCCTCAAACATGCTTCAATAAGAAAAATGGTGATAGGCATTATCGGTGCACACTAGTTCCAAGATGAAGACCCGGACAAACTGCAAAAAGAGCTGGAGAAGGAGAAGGAGAGAAAACTCACACCTCGAGTGGGTGAGATGGTTTCTACCATGTGTATCAATAATCTTGAAACGGATGTCATGGTTTTCGAATTGCTACAACGCTGTGAATACCGCCTTCCCGAAGAACACGAGCAAGTGAATGTAGCTCCAGATGGTTGGTTCAACATTTACAAAATCCAGATTTGGAGGGGTTTTAGGTATCCACTACCAGAAGGCATATGCGATCTGCTAAGGTTTTGGAACACCTTTCCAGCTCAAATCCACCTAAATACATGGATGGACATAGTAGGTCACTACGTTCTATGCCAAGGTTTTGATCGCCCCTTCAACGTTGAATTCTTCAAGCATCTTGGCAGCGTGAAGCTTAACGAAGATGAAGACCACCACCATTTTCATGGAAGACAACGATACTTTTATTATTTTTCCAATCGGGTTCAATCGATAAAACATTGGAAATCGTACTTCTCTTACATCAAAGTCAATCCCGAGTATCCAGAGTTTCCAACCCGGTGGAGACCTCGTACTCCAGAAATAAAACCATTCAAGCATCCCAAACGGGAGACTCATGAGACAGTTTTACTGTTTGATTTACTTGAGCAGTGCAAGTGGACTTGATCCACCGCGTCAAACGCCTTTCTAAATAGACATCAGCTCATTCACTTTGATCCGAAAAACCAGAAAATCACTTATTTAGGCAAATTGTATTAGCCAAAAGGTATCTTCTCATTGCTTAACTTTTCCTTTCCTTTTATTTTTCTTTTGCAGAATGGTGAACATTGGAAGTAAGGTGAACGTCGTCTTTCAAAAACAAAAACAAACTCAGAAAGAATAAGTTACAGCTGGTAGCAAGGAAGCCACAACTAATATTGTGGTTGATGATCCTAATGCAGCTAAGCGCGGAAAAAAGGAAACTGGCCAGGCCTAGAAACGGAAAAATGATTCTTGCTCAAGCGGTTCCTCGAAACTTGCCAAGGCCAAGGATAAGGTTATTAGCTAATCACTTCCCTGTTCAGTTACATGTCTTTTCATAATTACTAATTTTACGATGTTTTAGGTTGGTGAGGCGGTTGAAAACCAGCTTGTTGACGACCAACCAATCGAGACAACAACTGAGACGGTATCTCCTACTGCCAAATTTCAAAATGCACTTACTGGGCTTTTCGGTTCAAATGAGAGCATTACCAATGACGCTGTTTACTCGGCATTTCGCACCGTTCTCCCCATTCTAACTGAACGCCTCGGATTGCAAACTACGCCCCTCAAAGAGTTCTCTAGAAATCTGGCAAAGAGGGCCCTCATGGTAAAACTTTATCGCATGCACTACTCACTTATATAGTTTTTCAACATTTCTTAATCATTTTAATTATCGCAGTTAGTGAGCGAAGCCCTCTTTTTGGATATCGAGGCCGACTCAATCATAAAGCTGCAGAGGAAATTGGAGACTTGCAAGAGAAGTCTCAAGAAAAAGAATAACGAGTGCAAGCAGTTAAGTAGCTTGCTAACCGTTGCTCAAACCGAGTTGGGCGATATGACCAAAGCTTTTGTGAAGCACAAAACTGAGACACAAAAGCGGTTTGAGGAACTCGAGGCAGACAGGACTCGAGTCGAGGCAAATTTGAAGAATGAACTCGCCCAATGGGAGGCTTCCATTGAAGAAATCATAGCCCGATCTTTGGGTTATGCTAGGCGGGTATTCGAGGCTTGCAAGGATAAAACGCCAGAATTGACAGAGGAAGTCTTCGACTCGGTTGATGTTTCTAGATTTGATGATATTGGGAAGGATCCTGTTCTCAGTTCTCAAGAGGAGACCCAAAACAATAATCAATAAGAGAAGCCCAGCGAGGATGGGCCAGTCAATGGGAATGGCAGCTGGCCCGAGGAGTCTTAAATCTCTTTTTGCTTTTCTTTTGTTTTGTCTATGTATGAATATGATTTTGTCTCTCCCTTGTGAGAGTTTGCACATTATTCTCTCCTTTGTGGGACATTTATGTAGTACTTTTTGTTCGCATTTTGAATATGTATGCCTTATTCAACTTATTTACTTAACTATTTTACTCTGCACTTAAGTTTTGTGTGCTTGCCATTATTTTGCTGCCTAAAAATGACTTGAAACATAGCCCTTTAGCTATGTCTGTTCTGCTAACTCCAATAATTAGATTATTGAGTATAATAACCGTTAGACAACTGATGTGTTTGGCCTTGCACCATGCTACAACGCCTCTTGAAATGCAGTATATTTAATTTTTTTGTTACTGCTTAGCGTTGTTTAAGAAGAATTTGGATTATTACCGATTGAAATGGAGGATTAGCCTTTGTGCTATATTATTCATTTAGGCCTGGTGCCTTTGCTTTATTCAAATAACTCATAGCCATACGCTATTGCTCTTAAAATTTGGCCGAATGAAACATATCTATAGCCTTGCGCTATTGCTTTATATTTCAGCCTTACGCCGGGTGAATTTTCATAGCCTTACGCTATTGCTTGAATTAGGCCTTGCGCCCATGCTACTTTTATTCTGTCTATCGTCAGTTAAGCTTTATATATACACAAGTATTGACAAAACAAAATTTTTATTTATAACTTCGAAGGTTGAATACAAATATTTCCTATCTTCTACTAGTGCCGCCTCGTTAAAACCTTCTAGCAATCAAAAACCTAGTGGGAAAAAAGATTACCAGCAGGAAAAAGAGTACGACACTTCAATATAATTTTAAGGCTTTGGCAAAAAAAAAAAAGCATATTTGTGATGTTCCATGTCCTTGGGAGCTCTTTTCCGCCTAGAGTGCTCAACTTGTAAGTCGCGGGGCCTAAGACTTTTGAAACCAAATAGGGGCCTTCCCAGTTTGATCCAAATTTTCCTTTTCCCTCTCTCGTTTGTGAAGCATTGGAATCCTTCAAAGTGAAGTCTCCAACTTTCAGGCGGATTTGTCGGACCTTCCTGTTGTGATATCTCGTGATCCTTGCCTTGTATGCTGCCATCAGTACGCTCGCTCGCTCCCTTCTTTCATCGAGACTATCAAGGTGATACCTCAGGTTGATGTCGTTATCCTTCTCACTGTAATATTGAATCCGATCCGAGGGGGCCCCAATGTCTACTGGGATTACCGCCTCAACTCCGTACACCAATGAAAAAGGTGTTTCTCCAATTGTCATTCATGGCGTGGTTCGATAGGCCCATAGGACGTTGATCAATTCATCGGGCCAATTTCCCTTCTTCTCCATCACCCGCTTCTTCAATCCTTGCACTATCGTTCGGTTAGTCACCTCCGTCAGCTAATTGGTTTGAGGGTGAGAAACTGAAGAGAAACCATTGTCAATCTTCAACCTCTGACAAAACTCTAGAAACTTTGACGATGTAAACTGAGTGCCATTATCCGACAAAATCCTGTGGGGGATTCCAAACCGTGAAATGATGTTATTTTGCACGAAATCGATTATGCTCTCCGGTGTGATTGCACTTAGAGCTTTCGCCTCAACCCACTTTGTAAAGTGGTCAACTGCTACGATAATATACTTTCTTTGCCTTGAAGCTTCCGGCATCGGCCCCACTATATCAATTCCCCACTTTATAAATGGCCAAATGGTACGGAGAGCTTTTGTAAGGCCTTTAGGATATGTATCTTCCTTGAGTGTACTTGGCATTGATGACACTGTTGTACGTATTCATCTGCGTCTGCCTTCATTTTTTCTGAATAGAAACCTGCTAAGCTTGCCCGCCTGATGAGAACCACAATCACCTTCATGCAGCTCTTCCAAAATCCTTTTTCCCAAAGTCCTGTCAACACATCTTAGCCAATAGTTAGCATAACTCTTTTTATAAAGTTCATCGCCCATCATTGCGAAGCGCATCGACTTCCTACTGATCTTAGCCGCCTCGAATTTGTCTTCCGGGAGAATGTAATTACACAAATAGTTCACTATTGGAAACCTCCAATCATTCTCCTCAAACTGGATTGTGAGAATCTCTCTGACTTCGTGAGCCGGATATTGCAATACTTCATATGGGCATTTGAGATTCTTCCATCCCTCTTCGCTAACCGCAAGCTTGGCCAAATTATTAGCCTTTGCATTCTCAGCTCTTGGAATATTCTCCATCTTTCAAGCGGTTCCCTTTGCTTCCAACTTCTCTATTAAAGTGCATACCTTCGAAAGGTATTTGGCCATGCTTGGCTCCATAGTTTTGTAACAACGGTTGATCTGGCTGGAAATCAATTTTGAGTCACTCTTGAAGCACACCCTGTCTGGTGCTATTTCAAGAGCTAGCTCCAAACCTTTTATGACCGCCTCATACTCTGCCGCGTTATTCGTCTGTGAAAAACTCAACTTTGCTGCATATGACAACCTAATCTTTTCTGATCCCTCAATGTATACTCCTAATCCGGCTCCATCTAGTCCCGAGGTTCCATCTACATAGACCACCCAAGTCTCAGACTTGACTTTGGGTTCCGGCTCGAGCCCCACAAACTTGGTGACAAAATCGCAAGAATTTGAGCCTTAAATGTTTGTCGTCCCTTGAAACGTAAGTCAAATTCGCTTAAGCGAATAGCCCAGTCCTCTAATTACCCTGATGTCTTGGGTCGCTGAAAGACCTTTTTTAGTGGGTAGCTTGTTCGGACCGTAATTTTGTGTGCTTGGAAATAAGTTCTCAACCTCGTAGAAGAATGAATTAGTGTCAGCGCTAGTTTTTTGATCTTCGGGTATCTCAGCTCTGCATTCCGCAACACTTTGCTAGTATAGTATACTGGATATTGATCTTGGCCCTCCTCTCGAACCAGTACCGTTCCTACCGCCTCATCAGTCGCGGCCAAATACAAGTACAGTGTTTCTCCTTCCACCCATGGACTAAGGAGAGGCAAGCTTGATAAGAACTTCTTGATTTCTTTAAATGCCTTTTGACAGGATTCATCCCAGTTGAACTTGTTGTCTTTCTTAATCGCCTTGTAGAAAGGCATGCATCTTTTTGCCGAAAAAGATATAAACCTTCCCAACGTGTTAATCTTCCCATTCAAATTCTGCACTTCGTTGAGCTTTTTAGGCGGCTTCATATCCAGGATAGCCTTAATTTTTTCGAAATTCGCCTCTATCCCCCGCTGAGAGATTATAAAACCTAGGAACTTTCCGCTCTTCACACTAAATACACACTTCTCCGGGTTTAGTTTTAGCCGGTAGAGGTTGAGCCGTTCAAAGACCCGCTGAATGTCCTGCGCATGGCTTGCCTTATCTTTACTCTTGATGATCATATCATCAATGTAAACTTCCACCGTATCTCCAATGTAGTCCTTGAACATTTCATTAACCAAGCGCTGGTAGGTTGCTCCAGTGTTTTTGAGACCAAATAGCATCACTGTATAACAATAAATGCCTCTGTGAGTGATGAATGAAGTCTTCTCCTCGTCTTTACCATCCATCGGTATCTGGTGAAAACCCTCCTTGGCATCTAGGAATGATAAAATAGCGTATCCAGCCGTATAATCCACCAGCTAATCTATGCTGGGTAGTGAATAACAATCCTTCGGTGTGGCTTTGTTGAGATCGATAAAGTTTAGACACATGTGATACGCCCCAGACGGTTTCTTGACTAGCACAACGTTTGCAATCCAATCGGGATATTGAACCTCTTTAATATGGCCGAGGCGGAGAAGCTTATCAACCTCTTCATCAATTACTTTTTGCCTGTCGGGCGCTACTCTCCTTTTCTTCTACTGAATAGCTTTAGAACCTGGCTCAAGGTTAATGTTGTGTTTCATGACCTCGGGCCTTACTCCTTCAATGTCACCACCGATCTAGAAAAATGTACTCTGATTTTCCACCAGTATTGTCTTGATTTCATCCTTGACTTTGTTATCAAGGCTTTTGGATATTTTTACTTCCTTATCTGGTGCTATAAGGAATATCTCGACCTCTTCTGCCGGCTCAGGTCTCGCTTTCTCTTCTTTTTCAGATGATTCTACAAGTTCTTGTACTTGTTGATCTTCGACCATCAACGAGGCCAGATATACTTGTTGTGCCTTGGCTGGATTGCCAATGGCCACTACTACTCCTTCTTTGTTCAGAATCTGCATCTCCATGTATAGGGGATTAATCGAAGCGGCACATCCACACAAGAAAGGTCTTCCGAGGATGACATTGTAGCGAGTATTAAGATCTGAGATAGTAAATTCAATTTCCGCCCGGTAATCGTACTGTCTATCTCCGACAACTATGTCCATCCTCACATCTCCCAACAAATTCCCAACAAAGCATCCTACTCCTACGATAGGGGAAGTTTGAGGTTGCACTCGACTTGAGTATACCCCAAGATTATCGAACACC
>CAOJBJ011696928.1:0-16912 GCA_948291685.1 Euphorbia celastroides | reverse complement strand
AACTATGTTTTCTCTCTCAGAGAAACCCCTATGCTCTTTCTTCGGGCATCTTGATGATGTTTTGGATTTGTCTTGGTCAAGATCTCAGGTTAGCATTCTCAACAGTTCTCATTCTTATTAGAGATTCCCAAATCATGATTCGCTAAATTCTCTGTTTTCTGTGTTGGGATTTTGTAGCTGCTGCTTTCGTCTTCTATGGACAAAACTGTTAAGACTGTGGGACATGGAAACCAAAAGTTGTTTGAAGCTGTTTGCTCACAATGATTATGGTACAGAGTCTCCTTTTATATGCTTATCAACTATTGTCCTCAAGGAATTTGGTGCTAATTCAATAATCGTCTCTCTTACAGTAACGTGCATACAGTTCAATCCAATGGATGACAACTATTTCATCAGTGGGTCACTTGATAATAAGGTTAGAATATGGAACATACCCGATCGTCAGCTCGTGGATTGGACTGATCTACACGAAATGGTCACTGCTGTCTGCTACACCCCTGATGGGCAGGTTGGTTCTCTGCATTAGACCATTTATAGTATGGTTTATGTTAAAAAGAAAAACTAGAAAATCGATTTGTTTATTAGGAAGTTACGTGTTACTGAGAAAGTTTAGTATGTTTATGACGAGGTCGATGATTTGATAATCTTCTGTTCTTTAACTATTGAAGGGTGCATTTGTTGGTTCGCACAAAGGGAATTGTCGGATGTATAGTATTGAAGGTATGGACTAATTTGGTTCTCTGAGTTATGTTGTGATGAATTAATCTCTATTACTATATTGCATTTTCACTAGCAAGTTCTGTTGTATGTGATTTGGTTGTCCAGATTGCAAAATGAATCAAGTGGAGCAAATGGATTTACAAAACAAGAAGAATGCAAAGAAGATAACAGGATTCCAAGTAATTCTTCCATCCTTCTATCGATATCAATATTAACTATAAACATGTCATAAGATAATGTGTATATCTCTGTAGTTTTCTCCAGGAAATCCATCTGAAGTGCTTGTTACTTCTGCTGATTCGAGGATTCGAATATTGGACGGCTCAGATCTTGTTCACAAATTCAAAGGTCAGATATCGCTGTTACACATGTTAAACAACTATCACATCTAAACACTCGATCAAAACACTAATTAAGATCAATGCACAGGTTTCAGAAACCTCAACAGCCAAATATCGGCATCGTTCAGCAGCGACGGAAAATACATAATATGCGCAAGCGAAGACTCTCACGTATACATATGGAAGCGAGACGAACGAGCAACAGCAACAGCAAAGACAAAAGCCATAAAAAACACCCAATCTCACGAGAGTTTCCAATGCAGAGAAGTATCAACAGCAGTCCTATGGCCAGGAACAGTAAAAGGCGGCCCTCCAACCAAAGAAGACGCTAGCCATAGATCCTTCTGCCCTTCCCCTTGTGATTCATCCACAAGAGAAGATAATGATTCACCGGTCACAGAAGAGAACTCGAAGAGGCAATTGCCTCCTTTGCCTAAGAAGAATAACCACAACAATATTAGTAACGGTAATTCTATGGAGAGAACTTCTTCAGAAGAAGACGTGATTTCGAGTTCAGATTCTTCGTCGATAAGATATGGGGACTCAACTCCATCGTTGTCATGGTCGAGTGGGTGGTCGTGGTTCGATGGGAGTAGCCACGCGAGCTATACGGTTCAAGCCACGGCTTGGGGGATGGTTATTGTGACTGCAACCTTAGGGGGGGAGATTAGATCGTATCAGAATTTTGGGTTGCCTCGTAGGTTTGGTCGTCAGCCCAACCTGTTTTGATTCCATTTGTATATTTAAGTTTTGTTTTATGGCTTTTTTTTTTATTGGATGAGATGAAAGGATACGCATGGTTATGTAGTTTTGTTTCCTTTAGGGTGCACCATATTTTTGTACATTAAATAGATATGAATAGATTGACTTATTTTCATCGTTTACGTAAAGTAAAACAATTCCCGTGCAATGAAAGTTTATCCCTCAAAAGTCAAAATTTTTTAAGTAATTGCAAAAAGACAGACAATTTTAACGTCAATGACATTTTTCTTCAGAAGAATAGACCATCAACACGTGAAAAATACTTTCCTAACATAAGAAACATCTCACACAAATCTCCAAATTAGTGAGCTTATTTCTCATTTTGTCAACATTTTAATCGTTTAGATAATTACATCTAGAGTTATCATATTCATAGCCCTCAAAATCACAATTGATAATAATAAATCATGAGTCAAAAATGTTGATCCATACATCACAATGTTGTAAAGTCACATAGGGTATCAATCACCGATCCCCGACATATCATTCGAAATTCAGTTATAAAATACTCAAAACACCGAATATTCAGCACTGTTAACCTTCTATCAGAGATGCAGTCACTAATCATTAGCAGCACTTAACTATATAACAACCTAACTATCTAATTAACCGAAAGCTACCTGTAATAACAATAGCAATCAAATAAACCAGCAGCAAGGCTAACCTCACTCCCTACTTAGCCTGCCATTCTGGCGAGCTAGCAGCTTCATCAACACGCTTTTCCTATGCTCACTTGGACATTTGATCACAGCCTCCAACAATTTCGGTTTTTCAACAAGAAACACATATGCATCCAACAAAAACGGAGGCTTGAATCCCAAGTCCACCAGCAAAGTCCAAGCATCACAATCTTCAATCGAATCTTTTGCTCTAATAGCACTCACCAAGATTTTAGTGGCTTGCATCATGGTATTGGTTGACTGAATAATAGCACTAGCCACCAACTCCATTGCCTGAGCCAAAGACGGCCCTCCATTATCAACATCGGCTTTTTTAAGCTTCTTTGCCCTCAAAGAACTCGGAGCTTCAGAATGTGCTTGGGATCTTGCTACTTCTGGGGACGCTTCATCTTCCCCCTCATTTTCGGGCTCCTCTATGTTTTCGTGTTCATCTACATTTTTTAAGATTGCCTCGTTCTGATGAAGCATGAAATCGATCCCATCAATTGTATTAACCGAAGTGGGGTCTGAAGATCTATTTCGCTTTGTATTACTTTTTTGTTTTGTCTTTAGTGTTGTCTCGGCAAGCTGTTCAATTGCTGCATCCTGCCCGTACAGCTGGACCAACTTCTCATAGTTCCTAACACATTTGTACATAAACTCAGCAGCCTCGGGTTTAACCTATAAATGTAAATACATGAATGTGTTAATATCACATGAAAATAAATGGCAGTAAACTGAGAACAAATGAAGAGAAGACAAACATACTTCAATCAAGCGTTGCCACACATCGGGTTCAGCTGTCCACATTTCTTGAACTGGATCCCAAGTAAAACCACTTATTTCATCCTTGAAAATGTCGTGGCACCGAAGGAATAGTTTTTTAATGGTTTTGACGCGGTTTTGTATCTTTTCCTTGTCTATTGGCTTATCGGGGAATTTCTCCTTCAACTCATTCACTATATTCCTTAAAGCTTGTGATGTAAAAGTTTTACCAACTCTGTTGCCAATCATTGCTTGGTGCAAGTACCCATCGACTAATGCATCATCCATAACATGTGTCCAAGCAAAATAGGCATCTTGGTGATTTGGATTCCTAATCCTTCTCGGCATATTGTTTTTCCTACACTACAATTACAGAAAATATACATGAGAACAATAGAAAAACAATCTACAATTTAAATAAATACAGATGCATTCAAATGTTTAATTGAGGAATTAAGAAAACAGAATTGATAAGACAATCTTTTCAAAAAGATAAAAACAAACACTTGACCCATTCAAAAACATCAACACGCAGAAGCAAAAAGCAACTTTGTTCATTCATATTTGTACAAGGACATTACATTCTCCTAAATTCTTCAATCAGATATTACATGCCACATTACCAGACTTCACATATGGCATTAGTTCATCTCTTGCTCATTATGCTTCAAGCACAGTTTCAAGTGTGATAAAAATACAAGAAATGAAAATAGAAAGAACTCAGGATTTACAGAACTATAAAAGGAACCAAACACATCAGATGATCAAATTTTCAGAAAAAAAAAAAAGAAAAAGAAAAAAACTAGAAGCAATGAAAATACGCATAGCTTTAACATCACATCAGAACAAACACCACTGTAAAGTAGGAATTCTAAACAACAAATTCGTAACAGAAAGTCAGAAATATGAACTTACATACTAAGTAGGAATAGAATACGAAAGGTACAAAGACATAAACTGATCTCTTTTTACTATATTCTTCACTTGGGCTATAAGCCCCCCTCCTTTACTGGTACTATAGATAGTAAGTGCACTTCAATCCCATATTTTTCTCCTAGACTATCCTCATTCCTCACGCACAGATCTTAGCACAAGCTGTTCTCCGCATTTCAACATCAGTAAATCCAAGTAAAACAACTAACCAGTAAAAACATTTAAAGGAAGAGAAGTTTGTTATAACGAAGCAATGCTATTCATAACACCAGCATCATAGCAATTCTAAATGAAAAATGTTTTCTTTATCTTAAAGAAAAATAATATATTCTTCCATTAACTTCTATCATATGCTTTATTATACCAACTTCATCTCCTTGTCACTTATCAATGATTAGAGGACTCTGCTGGTATCTTTCTGATAGAAAACAGATACTGGATACACACAATTATAGAAACAAAACCAGTAATGTGAAATAGACTAATAGCAATATAGAACTATACAAGATAATACAGCCTAGATGAGAATGACTAAGAACAGTGATGTTAAATAATGAAGTAAACCCAGAGCTAAGCTCTCGCAGGTCTAGGCCCATTCTCCAAGCTAACTGCTTGAAAACCCCCAAATAACAAATATCTCAAACGCTGCCCTTAGCAATTCTAACTTTCCTTTTAAAATGCATTCATCGAACAGCAAATACATAGAAAGAAAAGCAAGCAAATTGCTTGCACCTCATACTAATTAGCTCAAGTGCAAGAATCTACAGAACGGCAAAGAGAGTGCCGAAGGAATGAGAATAAATGCAAGGGATTTCAAACTCAATGTAAAAACCATCGTTCGAAAGTTCCTCCTTAAAAGAAAAAGAAGGATATTGCATACAATTGTAAATCCAGACAACCGAAAACCTACAAATCGGTTTTAGAAACAGAGTACTTAAATGAACAAATGTGAAAACAGTAAAACATACCTTTGAATGAAGAAATCCGTAGGCGGAAGTTCAACGAAGCAACGAGTCCTTGAAACCAGATACTGACGGTAATAGGAACGACGATAACAGAAAAAAACGAGGTTGAATTCGGCCGACGGTGAATGTCAACGGCACGGCCAGTGGCGCGGCGAGAGCTAAAGTCATCGGTAGGAGGGAATGCTGTTACCGATTATGATAGGAATCGAGAGAGAGGACCAGTAAGTTAATCCCTAAATTCCCAAAATACAAGTTAAATTACAAATCAAACTCCCATCTTTGCTAATTTTCAATTTTAACCCTGAAATCATTTTATTTGTCTCAAATTAAGTCGTAGGCCTAGAAATTTTTAATTTCATTTCAGATTCATTAAATTTCACTTCAGTTTAATTTAGATTTATTAAATTTTAAATAAATTATATTTAATTAATTCAATTTCAATAAATTTTTAATAAAAATAAAGTTTATAAAATTTCGAACCATTTGAGTTCAATATTAAATTTCATTAAGTTGCGATAAGTTTCATTAAATTTACAATATCATTAAGTTTCATTCTGTCACCATTAAGTTTCAATTAAGTTTTGATTCAGTTCCGTTCATTTCAGTTCAGTCCAAAAGATTAGGGCCTTAGTCTAGCGGTCACTGGCCACCACACTTTATTTAGAAATTCAATAAATATGGGGTTGTGAGTTTAAACCCCACAATCAATAATTTAGGCAAAATGTCTTCTTAACGTTAAAAAAGATTAAGGTCTTGGATCAAATGGAATGACACAAGCTCTTTGAGGTGCACATAACACATAAGTTGCTAGTTTAAAGTAATTTAATTTAGGCCTAATGCTCTTATATATCCATGTGATTGCCAGGATTAGTTATTTATGTCTCTGGTCTTTTTGAATGACCATCTATGTCCCTGAACTTGGAAAAAACGTGTCTCTAGTGTCCCTGAATCCGAAGTGGACGATGATGTGGCTTCCTTTGAAAAGTCAAGCAAGTGAGACTTTCACATGGATGATGTGACCATGATGTGGCAAATTTTATTTTTAAAATTTTTCATATGACGGTGTGGCGATGATGTGGCGCTGATATGGCACGCGTGTCATTCACACACATAGGTGAGATTGGTTTACATAAATGGAGGGTATCAGAGATACGATTTTGGCAAATTCCGGGATATAGATGGTCATTCACAAAGACCAGAAACATAAATGACTAATCATGATAACCACGTAGACATATAAAAGCATAAGGCCTTTAATTTATATAATTAAAAAAAATAGTTTCTATTCTAAAAGGAAACAATTCATTTAAGGTGAACAAATAATTTGGTTTTTTTCTTTTGAATAATAAAGGTTTCCAACCACATCTTTCGTCTTTTATCAATTGATTGATGGATATTACTAAGGGAAATGTTTAGATTTCAAATAAGATATTTAAAAACAAAATCTTACAAGTAATTTGTTCGTAGTAATTTAGGTCACTTTATTTTTCAACAAAGTATGCATCATTTGTCATTTTTCACCATTAGATGAAAGATTTAGTTTAAATTTAATTTGATTGTTGAAATTTAGTCAAGGATGAAGAAGTGGAAAGTATATATAGTTTGGCAAAGAAATGAAGGTAACATATATAGCCTACGCGTTTATTCATATTTTTGGACAATTAATTTTCAAATGGTTTCACCGTACAACATAATTGTCAATTTTAAAGTACTAATTTGACACATATTATTATACTGTATCTGTAGTGAATATCTAGTTTTCTTTGTCATCATTTTAGAAGTAGAGATCTCTTTATCTCCTATGTCGTTGAATTTACCGAATTGTATGTGCTTAGTAAAGGTGAGCTGCATGTCATTGTAATATATCTTAGATCTCAAATTACTCTATGCATTTCGAGTATGCATCTTTTATAGACAGAATCACTTCTCTTGCCAACTACAATTTAATATGCAATAAATCTTATATTCGCACTGGTTCTTTTCTATTTTTTTCATGTGCAGCTTTTATCATTAATCTTAAGCCCAAGAGCGGATGATTGCAAATATATATGTAATTATAGATTTAACAAAGAATGTATGTGTCGATCTAAATATTTTCAGGGTATGGCTTTCTTTAAGGAAGTATGCACAAGTACATCACCTTGTGTGAGGTTTTATTGGAGTATTTGCGCCAATGCTATCTTGTTTTGGCTAAAGGAGTTTTCCAACAGTGATGTGAAATTGGAGATATTGGGAACTTTTTCCAAGTTTTGAAATTTTTTTACCAATAAATAATAAACACTATTTTCCACTCCAAGAATATTTTTCTGAAAACCACCTGTTGTTTCCTACAGCTAAACAAGACCTAAATTGCCTAATCAGAATACTAAATCAATCTTAAATATCAAAAAATGTAAAACAAAAAAACTAATAATGAAGAAGAAAAAAAACTAAGCCCACTTGGCCAAAATAGACATAGAAGCAGCACCAAGAAGAAGACACAAGTTAACTCCAAACTGAAGCTTGGCACTTGACTGCACTTTGGGATGCATAAAATCAGCAGCAAGAAGATCCACCAGCGACATGTAAATCAAAATCCCAGCAGACGCAGCATCGAATACCCCTTCTACTATTAGCGCAGTCGGGCTATTCTCATTATACACTTCTGATATCCCTATTCCAATACCTATCCCGACCGGTGTCGTTAAAGAGAAAAACAATGACATTATCACCATAGCTTTCCCCTTAAAATTTGCCTGCCAAAATACCCAATTAGCTAAAAAAAAACCTCTAATTGATTACTTCCAAATGCAAACAGAAGATTTTGAGATATGAATGAGATTATGTTCTTTTCAAATGAATGAAAACTTTTTATGCGCTGAACTTTACTGAATGTAAAATAAGTTTGAAAAGACTTAATTACCTGACAAATACAGCCCCCGAGGCCCAATCCCTCGAAGAATTGATGAAACGTAAGAGCTGCAATTAATGGCCTTATTGTCGCGGGACTTTGAGAGGCTCCCAAAGAAATTCCGATGATCAGCGAATGAGCAACAATCCCCAATTCCAAAACCTGAAATACAAAAAACAGTTTCAGAATCGCTAAAAGAAAATTGATCTTTTCAATTTGAAAAGAAAGGCCAAAAATCGAAACCTGAGCAATAACTCGGTGGCGAAGAAGCTCAGAAGAATTGGCATTCACCAAAACATGAGAATGGCCGTGGGTAGCATGAGTATGAACATCAACATTGGCCTTCTCTTCGTCTCCTTCTCCGTTCACCGTCGCTTCCTTCTTCCGATTGCTAAAATAAGAAGTCGCAAAACAGTCGATCATCAGAGTTCCGATCGCCGACACCATCGCCACAAACCCGGCGAACGGGAAATTCCCCCACGGATTCTCGTTCAAACAGGGCGACGTCAGACTTTCAAAGGCGTCCGGCAGTACATGGATAAACGCCGTCGATAAAATCACGCCGGCGGCGAAAGCTTTGACGACGAAGAATATGTCCTTCTCCGGCTGCAGCGCCGGAACTACTTTTCCGAGCACCGGAAGTCCGACTCCCACCGCTCCGGCCACCAGAATCGACGCGATTGCTCCGATTTTGTACTTTAGGGCCAGCGGTTTGTCGATGTCGTCGTCCTCGGGATCGCAAGTGCAGTCCCCTTTTACGATTGTTGGAACTATGAGAAGAAGACAGAAGAAGAACAGTCCAATTTTCGCCATGATTATAGAATCTGAACCTCGAAAACTGTACTGAAAAAGTTTGGGATTTTTTATGCTCTATATATACAAGTAATTAATCCTTGCGAGTATAGGAAATCCTAATTTTGTTCTGATGTTCGCAAAGTGACGAAATAGTGGATTGTTTTAATCGTATACTTTTTGGTTTGGAGCTTAATCAGCGCTTAAATTGCAGAGGGAGAAGAAATAATGAGGTCATTTGGAGTAATTAGAGTCCCACTAGAAAACTAATTAATAAAATTTTGCTGTATGAATTTGTCAAATCTGCGTATTAAGATTGAAAATTCGATTAAATATACGGCCCTGAAAATTGGGAAATAAAATAAGTGGGATTTAAAGATGAATGAGGAAATTATGTCGACATATCTATTAAAAAGTAAAGTCATTAAAGGAAAGTTCACAGATCGCGTCGAGGAAAGTCTAAGTGTTGATACTATTTATACGACATATCAACTTGATAGTATGGGTTAGTGCTTTTGCAGTGGGGACATCATGGGACTATGAATTAGTCCTCTATCAAATTTAGTAATTTTATTTAGTAAATTTTTTTATTCAACTATACATGTAGTTAATTATCAGTCTGAACATGGATAGAAAAAAAAGATAGCCGATAGATTAAAATTTATAATAAATTCATCAACTATATATAATATTTAATCTATGGTATACATATGTATAACGTTGTAAATGTGATATGTGAGAGTGTGAGACACTCAGACATGAAATTAAAAGGTTTTAAAAATTAAATATTTGTAATTAAGAATAAACCTATAACTTATTAGATTTCCCAGCAATAATTTGTGAATATTATTGTATACTCTGAATATTCAAATATTAGTTTATTCCACACAAGAGAGACGATGCTATGTTTAAAAAATGTTACATGATTTAATAAGTTACAAATAAACTAATTTCTTAATCGTAAAATGCGGTTTCAGCTATAATGAGAAATATAAACTTTCACAAACACCATTAGAAAACCTGACTTTCGACAATTTATGCGTGTCCACTTTTTTTTATAGGTTCTGGTTATTTTTAAATTAAAACATAGAAACCGGAAGACTTAATAAGTTGTACTTACAATATACCAAAAATTATATGATAATTTTTTTTTTCTGAAAAGTTTATCTGCTGGCTGTGCTAAAAAACTGCTCAGCTACTCAAATTCAAACTTCACTTCCACAAATGTAAATCAATCATACATGCGAACTCATCTTTGTTGTAAAATAATAGGTCAAATAACCATTTACTAAACTTAACACAAATATATCTTATAGTTCCACTAAATTTTGAACAGACCCATTTAACCAAGTTGCAAAAGTGCCAATTAGTCCCCCGCAACTTAAGAAAAACACCATTTTGCCTCATCTATGTCGTACGTCAATTTTTGTTTAAAAATAAAAAGTGACATCTTTGAAAAATCAGGTCAACTAAAAGCTAATATATGACATTCATGGGAATTTTTTTCGAAATTTAAAAAGTTTTAACGGACTAATTTATGCATTTTTACAAGTTGAGAGAATATTAAAGTTCAAGAATAAGTAAGCTATTTATACCAAGCTTAAAGGGCTATCTATATATTTGTCCTAAACCATGTGAATCAATGTACAATAATATGCATTATAAAAATTAGTGTATCAGCATTATAGAGAAGAGCAAAGAAGTACGAAAAAATAACATGGAATTTCCATTTTTTTTATTATCTTGTATAATCTATAACAAACTTATATTTATAAGTAAAAACACAAGAAAAATGAAAAGTGACGGAAAACGAATAGAATTGGGTACGAATTTTATGTCTCATTAAAATCTTGCAATGAAAAATTAAATGTGATAAAAAATCATAGCGAAAAAAAGAGAAAAATATTCACAAAAAATTAACTTCCACTCAAGAAAAAAAATGTTCACGACATATCTTTGAGCTAAGTGATGCAAGTTGCATTATAGCTACATTTTTCATTCACATGCTTCTTTTATACAATGGGCAATAATGACGAATTTAATATAGTTGTTGCCCGGGGAATCTTTTGAGAGATGTGATGGAGAATCTTTCGAAGTACAAAATCCTAACTGATTTCTTCCACCACTAATATACAATATATAACATTCTTTCTCCAAAATTCAGCATTTAGTTTTTCTTACAAGTTTTATAGCACTGGAAGAGATCGGTATAGTTTCTCTTATAATTGATTGATCTCCAACAAATTTTGGGGTAGTCCCCAAATTCTTCAGAATCTTTGAATGCCTACCATGAATTTGTGAAATCTTTGAAATGGTTTTTGTCACTTATGTAGTAATTATTGCTAAACATCAAAAGTCGAAACGAATTATTTGCAAATTGCAATGTATAAAGAGTTGGTTTGCAAAAAGTAAGCCATAATATGATGATGAAACAGAGCTGAAGAAGACAAACTCAATGATGAAATATTGAAAAAAGCAATTATCAAGTATGAGTTATGATTCAAGAAGCTGACCGCATAAACATAAAGAACACAGTGGAGCTTCTGAGCTGGATCTTCTTCTTCCTCCATCTTCACTAACCTGTGGAGCAATCTCACCTCCCACAAACAGTGGATTCGTCCTTGAAGAAACAGACACAACAGGGGAGAAATCATTTGGTCCGTACACAAAATCAATTGGAATGCTATTCCTAATTGGATTCACATTTGCCGATCTCCTCTCCGCTTGAAGAAAGTGTCCTAGAGAAGGAGCTCTTTCTTCTCTACTGTTAACAGCATCTGTACTCAGCTTTGAGCACAGAGAAAACAGCCAGAATTTGTATTTGCAGTTTCTTTCGTCTCTTAAGCAACTTTCTGCAGTTCTTCTCCTTGTTGATCTCTGTGAAAGCCGTAGGATGCTTGAAACTCCGATCAGGCTCCCCAGTGTTCTGCTCTTGTCATGGAAGAAAGATCCAGTAGACTGAAAAACTCAATTCAGAAACACTTTCATCATCTAAATACATTAATGGCACATTTCAGTTGATAATTTCACAGGTGTAATTCAAATCCAATTGAGGCAGCAAGCAATTCGAAAATAGGCCAAAGAAAGAACCTCAGTATCGAGATCTGAGGAAGAATCGGTAGTGCAAGTAGGAGAAGCAGTGATGAGAGTGCTAAACGAAATCGATCCATTGAACTCTCGAGTTCTCACCATTTCGATTCTGGCATTCACCGGCCTCAGGCCAAGAGGCCAGCCTTCATCCTGCAAATGAACCAAACGCATCTCAATCGCAGTAATCAAGGATTCATTCATATGCGCAGTAATACCTGGAGAGCCATTGATGCCGCTGAGATACCTACACAGAGAGATCTAGGTCAGCACATTAAGAGAGAAAAGAGCAGAAAAAAAACGGAAAAGGGAAAGGCGGAGATATGAGGTCGCTATCGCAGGCTGATGAGTGATGCTGCGGCGTAACAGAGACGAAGAAAATGGAGGAGAGCAACTGAAAGCGACGTTATACCGTATAAGGTAGCGAGGCTGCGTCTGCGGTTGAGACAGTGAAAGGAGGAGAGGGAATTGGCAGAGAGGGGCCAGAGTTTCTGACTCTGCACACAAATTTAGCTCTTTTTTTCTCGTTGCTGTCAAATATTCTCTTCCTTTTCCATTTTACACGTTACAAATTCACCACACAAATTATAAATTCAACTGATATTTTATAATTTATGCGATTTCTCTTAGCAGTTACTACATTTTTTACCGAATTATATTCTTCTTCGTTGAAAGAGTAGTGCATAGCCTTCGCTTTAACCTTTTTTTTTTTTTTTTTTGCTTTGCAGATGATTAGTGCTTAATCAAGCGTACCTTTTGTGTTTACCAGCGGTGTTGGCCAAATGTATTAGTCCTTCCACTCATTTTCATTTTGTCAATGTGTCATTTTCATCAACACTAACAAAAATCTATCACATTAATAAAATGGCTAATTTCCTGTTCATATTTTATAACTCAATGAATGGTTGAGATTATCCTAACTTTACAATTTTAGAGAGTTTGAACTTTAAAGAATCCAATTTCATATTTTAATTACCACCTATACAAATTGATTGATATTTAATCCATCTCCCGATTAATAAAAGGAGAAACTACAAAAAGATGGTGAAATATTCATTCTCGCATCTAAATTGGTAAAAATGTCCAAAATCAAAGGCTAAGGTTCAAAATAAATTTTGGCCGAGGTTTCAAAAATAGACTCCTCTGAACTCTGATACAGTTTTCTTGGAACAAAGAATTTGGCTTTTTTTTTTAAAAGAAAAACACACAAAGAATTTGGCTTTAGATAGCAGACTTTGGCTTTTGATATTAATTGAAAAAACTCTAGTAAATTTAGAGTCAGTCTAAAAAGAATTAAGAATCAGAGAAATGTCCTTTTTTAAGATAAAATGTCAAAAAATCTGAAAACCTAACATCACAATCAAAATAGGAACTTGAAAAATTCCGGCGACCTCTCACCTGTCATCGTTTGCCGCCTTCACCGTCCCGCCGTTCGCCGCCATTGCCGTCGTTTCACCTTCTTCCGGCCGTCTAGATCTCGCCGTTCCCGGCGATATCCCGCCGCCAGATCTCGCCGTTCAACATCCCCCGCCGCCATATCTCACTCACCGCCGAGTCCCGTTGCTAGATCTCGACGAGCCCCGCCGCCAGATCCGTCGTTTCGACCACCGCCTTTGCTCGCCCCGCCGCCGAAGTCTGCTCACCGCCGGCACTGATTTGTTGAAAACAGAGAACATTGAAATGAAAGTATACATATTGAAAAATGAAAAGTTGAAATATATGGGAAAGAATACTTTATAAACACTAAACCAGAAAAAAGGTGAAAAGTAAATAATAGGTATACTAATTATGTAGTACACAAAAAAAATAGAAAATTGTTAATTAAATTTAAAATGCTATGCTAGTGTAAGCAATTTAAAATGGTATACTACATAAAGTATACAAAACTTGGTATACTGAAAAAGTAAAAAGTATACCAATTTTGTACAGCAATCTTCATTTTGGTATATTTTGAAAATGAATTTGTCGAAAAAATATCAATATCGATCTTGTTTTAAAGATAAAAATGTAACAAACAAATTATTTTAAAGAATTGTCTCAAAAAAATTAACGATTTAAGAGATATGATCGTTTGAAATTTTAGAATTCAAAACTAATTAGAAAATAGGTAATGGGAACCACCCTCTTCTCATAAACCTTCCAACGCATAAGTAAAGAGATTTAGGACATTTTTACAAAAAGCTAAATATAATTAGTCATGTATAAATTTCACTAAGTTCTTAAGAGATTCATTACAATTTCCCTTAATTGAATGGATTAGTTTAATTATAAAGTTATAGGGAAAGTATAAAAATTAAGTTTAAAGGACAATAATTTGAGAAATCAATTTCATATTAGTCACAAAACAAATATTAAGGTTATGTTCGTTTCAACTTCTGAAATCTGAACTGAACTAAATTTAATTTAACTCAACTGAACTTACCTGAATTGAACTGAACTTAATTTATTTATGTTACATTTTTAATTAAAAACAATGGACCTGATTAGAACTTAACTTAACTGAATGAACTTTATTTAAACTAAAATGATTAAATTGAAGGTGAAAATAACGGAACCTTATATATTGTTTATAAGGTCAATTGAAGTTGAACGCTATCAGAACTTATGTGCCGTGTATATTCTTTATTACCACTCAATCTCAACTAGTAAAACCCAGCAATAAAACAGTTTTGAGTTTCGTTAATTGTAACGGTTATAAAAATTGTACGTACATGTAATAAGTATCATATCTCGGCTGTTTGTTTGGACTTTGGAGCAAATACAAAGACAGAATTTAAGGTAGTGTTGAATTCATTGGAACCCCAATTTCAAAAGTCACAAAGAAAATTCACAAAAAAAAAGTGAAAATAAATGACTTATTTCATGAAGTACTTTACAAACTAGATCCATTGAGTTGAGCTTACTTTAATGATTACAACTCAATTTAGTACGGAATCAATATTTTGTTAATCAAACATCAAAATATAGGTTTCGAAGTAGTTATGAAAATGAAGATTCAAAGACCAAATATATTTGGAAACAAATGTGCTGCATATTTCGGTTGGACTTGGAGTAGTATGCATGGAATGAATTATATATAGAAGCAAAGGGGAAGAGCACAAAAGCAATGATTGGAAAGACAAAAAGTGATCAACCTCAAGTCATATATCAAATTCAAACACTCTTACACATTAGTACAACACTTCCAGTTAACATATCAAACTGTTTAAGGATTTAAAACAGACTAGGGACTACACAGCCTGAAATTAAAACTTACACAGAGCAAGCATTGCAAATACATAATTAAATGATATTTCATTATGCATATATATTGATTAAATTCCAGCCTTTCCAGTTTTAGTTCTTTCTTCAAGTAGACAAAAAACAGTATGGATAAAGAGAATTCAGAAAAAGTAGCCAGTCAACTAAGAATATGTATGTATTTCTTCTTTTTCTTGGTTTTATTTATAACCTTTGAGTGCCATAAAGGGAAAGGTAACAAAGATGCGACTCACCATTGACAGCACATCAGCTAATAATTATAGGGATCACATTCAAATTCAAAATCAATCCAAGGGAACTTCTTTCAAATCTTCTTGTCCGTGTTCATTGTTCACGAACAAAATTTAAATAGACATGCAAAAACATTCAAAACCAATTGGATATAGCTCAATTGGTTCACCTTCCAGTATGAAGGTTTGGGTTTGAAACTCAGTCTCTTCAAGAATTTGTTAAGTATTA
The DNA here is from genome assembly GCA_948291685.1 of Euphorbia celastroides. Taxonomy (NCBI): domain Eukaryota; kingdom Viridiplantae; phylum Streptophyta; class Magnoliopsida; order Malpighiales; family Euphorbiaceae; genus Euphorbia; species Euphorbia celastroides. The sequence continues at coordinate 1,278 of CAOJBJ011696928.1, read as the reverse complement.
AAAAAGCATCCAAGAGAAATTTGATGGGTAAGTCTGACCGGGATTCACTTCATCGTTTGTGTCAGCTCTAAACTCAGCTTCCTCTTCTTCAGTCTTTTTCTCGAGAAAGCTCTCATATTCTGCAGATTTAGGCTCTGTTCTTTTCAACTTAACTCGGTAGAACTTAACTGAACTGAACTTAACTTAACTTAACTAAAACTTATTGAATAAGTACTTAACTGAACTGAAACTTAATGAATAAGTACTTAATTGATCATTCAGTGAATTTTTAGTTCTTGTAACATGAGAAAGCACATCATCGTCTAATAATGATATATCCAGGACTCTGGAAAATATTAGATACTTGAACAATTAGCTGAAAATGTAACAATAAGAACATGAAAGCATCGAACAGAGCTAGCCTGGACTCCAGCAACACAATAGTGTGGGGGAACTAAACCCATAGCAGCCCCAGAGAATCACGAAAAAACTCTTTACTTTCACAGTTAAATAAATTAACATGAATTTAAATTCACAATTTCTTAAAAAATTACGAATTGGCCTTTGGTCAAATGGTACACCTGTTAGGCCCTGTTCTTTTCAAATTATTTTCCATTCAGTTCAGTTCAGTTCAATTTCAGTTACGTTCAGTTCAGTTCAGTTCAGTTCAGTACTTAGGCCCTGTTCTTTTCAACTCATTTTCCATTCAGTTCAGTTCAGTTACGTTCAGTTCAGTTCAGTACTTATTCAATAAGTTTCAATTCAATAATTCCTATGTTCTTTTCAAATTATTATTTAAATGAGTTTCAATTTTAATACTTGTAAATTTTAATACGTCTTACTTTATAATTTTTTATTTATATTGACAAATATCTTAATATAAAAAATAAATCATATTAAAAACCAATTTCAAATTTTAATAAAAATGTACCAATAAATAAATTAACATAAATACATATAAATTAATATTGCAATCTCTACTCTTACAATATTTTTTTATTTCAATCTTCATCCATATAGTCATTTTCGCTATCTTCATCGACGTTGTCACGAACCGTTTCCCAAATTTGTCGTGCAATAGAATCTCGTAGTGCATTCATTGCTCTTTTCCGGTTCGCATCAAACATATTGATATCAACTCTACCTTCATTATTTTCTTCATTACGTGGTATCGGTATTCTAAGCTCCTGCATTCTAATAAAATTATGAAGGGTGAAAGTTGAGACGATAATTGACATTTGAAAGTTTTTTGGCATTTGAGGCATCATATATAATATCTTCCACCTTTTCTTCAACTCG
>CAOJBJ011695953.1:0-15435 GCA_948291685.1 Euphorbia celastroides | reverse complement strand
CTGTTAGGCAAACTAAACATGTTTTTCGAAGGCCTGTTGCAAGGAGCGTTTACCGGTTTCCCAGATGTAAAGAGTGCATGTGTTTAACAACCGGAAAAAGTTCAATTCTTTTTGCTGGCTTGAGATGAAATGGTGAATTGTACCATTCAGAAATCAGGAACTGTTCCAATTTGAGGGGCACAACAATGTCCTTTTTTTTGTGTCCAAGATCGGTCGATTTTAGTTTCTTTCGCAATTCTATTTATTAAAGTCTAAAGAATGATGAAAGGACTAAAGAGTTGGTCATTCGCTATCAGTTGTCATCAGGTTTTCCACCTACTAGTATCTAGTTTTTCTCTCCCTATAGCGACTTCTCGGATTATGGTAGTTTTCTTTGATTGAGATCTAAGAATGTCATGAAATTCTACCAGTTTATGTGTGATTCTACATGTAATTTCTGATCGACCTAGTTTGAGCGGCATGGTAAACTGGGCACAGTGAGCTTAATTTGGTTTTTGGCTCAGTTTGCTCCTTGGACTTTTCTATATATTGCTTTTAGGCTTGATGTTAAAACAATTTATCATGTTAAAACCCAGATATTGTGGACAAATTCGAATTACAGTGGATGCTTTCATATTGAATTTCTGGAAAATCAAGTAAATCTAGCGAATCGCCTCTAAGAATCAATGAGAAAGACTCCCGTGATGCTAATTAAAGGTTCAGTGCTTTCATCCTTTATATGTTTTAGCTCACTTTTAATTTGTTTTTCCTCAATACTAGTTTAGATTGTATATTGTTTATATCTCCCCTCTTTGTAATCTACTGGCTTAGGATCTAAGGATGAAGTGTACCAACTCTGTTTTGTATTATGAGTAGCATATCATGTGTTTGCTTAGCTACGCTTGGTGCAAAATAAAGATGTAGTGTACCAACTCTGTTAATCAAAGGTTCAGTTCCCTTCTAATTTATTTTTCTGCTATACTAGTTTAGGTTGCATATTGTCTATACCTTCCCTTTCTTTAGTTCACTGCCTTAGGATAGGATTTAATGATGAAGTCGCAGTACACTGTTTCATATCGTAAGTAGCATATCCTGTGTTTACTCAGCTGCACTGGTGCAGAAGGTTTTTTCTTTTTCATTCATGCTATTGAGAAATAATATTCTGATGTTTGCAAAATCAAACTTACAATTTGAAACTGTAAAAATGGGAGCAGACATTATTCTATGAACCAGATTTAATTGGTCTAGAAGTACTGATTTTACTGGTTACATTTGTGGGCTTGAAAAAAGAATTGCAGATTTCATTGGGGATATTGGAACTGTTCCTCAGTTACTAAGTATGAGGGGAAAATAAGGTTCTTTCCTTTAAAAGCAATCTATTTGCAGATTACAGTCTGAAAGTTTCACATAATGCCTATGTATGATAGTTGTGGTCAACATAGATTTGAGGATTTCAAAACTTGGCTTGGTGAAACTGAATAAAGTGTTATCTAAATGATGAAACTGGCTTCTGAGAGGATGATAATGCTTCCCATGAACTTAATTTCTTTTCAATTCATGCGTGAACATGCATGTGAAAACATGCAGAAGGACCCTTTTTATGCTCAAGATCCAGGAAGGTTAGGGGTGGCTTAGCTTCATCACCCAGTTTTTAGTAGTTCTCTCGTGTGTCACGTATGTATTGTTAGTGGCTTGGTTTCAGATTTAGGGTTTATGAGAGATAGAGGAAATAGGGGGTTGAGGAGAAGAAGGGGGTGAAAAACTGAGGAAATTAGGGAGAGAAATAGAATATCGAGAGAGAGATAATTGATCGATCAATTTAATTGATAATACCATCTGTTACATTCTCTAATATTTATAGCCTACATACTGGTACTACTGAGTACTGCTAGCTACAATAAAATAGATTAGCCTAACTAATTTGTACTAAGGATAAGACTAAGAATGAATAACAATAAAAAAGGCTGAGTTAACCTTAAGGGAATATGTAAACTAAGCTGAAATCAAACACTAAATAACTAGTAACCAAATTAGCCATCTCCTTTCTCCTCTATACATGGCATCGTGCTTAATGCACTGACTGTACAAGATCAACAACAATAATTAGAATTCAATAGGACTAATAATCATGTATAACACCATTAACAAAATTGAAAAGTGGTACCTTTTATGAGAATGTAAGATCAGGAACTTTGCAACACATTTCATGGGAGTACGCTTTTCTCCTATATGCTTCCATGCAGAGATGCTGAAAGTACTTGTATGTTTTGGTCAACTATTTAATGAACTAAATTCTAAACAGACAGAAAGACTTGACTTGTATGTAAGGTGGTGTTAAGATAATTAGAAAACAGTGAGGATGTAGAATATAGGATATGAGTGGCTGCTATTCTGGTTCTGGGTTGTGCAACAACGTAATTGTAGTTTTCTGATGATGCATCACGAGTTAGTTTGTGCTTCACAGCCTTTTTCTTGATTTTTTTAATATGAGATACTGAAGTTATAGTTTATGAAAACTTCGTTGTTAGTACAGTTATATCACAATCAAAGCTGAAAAGGGAAATCCACCCATTATGCCGGCAGTGATGACTCCAGGACCTTTGGATCTTACATGTGTTATTTAAGAATCGCATAATCTTTCATTGGTCAGGCAATCAATCACAGGTGGCTCAGCGAGTTATATCCCAGCTTGTAACCCTAGCAAAAGTTGATGAGAAAGCAAATATTCTGGTATTGTCATGTCCTATTACTTAAAACTTTATTTTCCCCTTCTGCATCAGTTTTTAAGGTGCTCCAGGAACTTTGCAATGCAGTTTTCTTGTTTATGACTTTGCTCTGAATCTTCTCAGATGTATCTCAACTGTCCTGGGGGAAGCACATACTCCGTGTTGGCAATTTATGATTGCATGTCCTGGTAATTTATTGTTTGGCTTTTTGCTCCCATACATTGGCATATTAGAAGGATTATATGAAAAATGAACCTACAGAACGTTGTCAAACCTCTTATCTAAAAGCCGTCTATTTGTATAATGATCTATCTTCCCTTTTGCAATTCCTGTAATTGTGTTCTATAGATAGTTTAAGATAACCGTTTCCATTCTGAGAAAGTAACTTCACTGAATTTTTTATGAACCTAAGAAGCATCTGCTGTTGTGTCAGTCATTAACCAGGAGCAAAGCTTGCCTGAAGCTAATTGTTCATATGCTTAATCACACATTGCGTATTTAAACCGTGTAGTTTTCAATATCTCACTACTTTTATTTGTTTTTCATTTGTGATATTCTCAGATAAAGCCAAAAGTTGGGACCGTATGTTTTGGTGTAGCTGCAAGCCAGGGAGCACTTCTTCTTGTTGGTGGAGAGAAGGGGATGCGGTACGCAATGCCTAATGCGCGTATTATGATTCATCTACCGCAGGGTGGTTGCGGGGTAACATCTACTTCTAAATTAATTTACTTTTGTTAAAAACAATTGTTGGTTTGAGCGAGTCAATTTGAATCTGATAAGCCTCTTACTGCACTACTGTAGAACTGCAATAATGAGTCCAGTTTCTGCATATTGAAGAACTTTAAATGTTTCCTTTTATCGAGCTTCATTGTTTCATTCATTTCGGTACTCAAATGCTTCTTCCTTCCCCTTCTAAAATAACATTAAAATTCAGCTGGAAAAGGTGGTATTAAGTGCTTTGTGCAACTTTTAGTATGATGTAATGAGTTATTGCTTGGTTGATCTACCATGATTTGGGAGGTTTATTATGTTAAAAAAAGGTAATTTTTTTACCTTGGAAGTTGATCAATAGTTTAACTTAAGCATACTAGATTGACTGATGCACGGTTGTTTTAGTGTTTGAAAATAAGTTTTGTATTGTTCGTCATTGGATGGTGAGGTCATATAATCATGCATTGACTATATTTCTAAAACATGATATTTGGATTTCTGCCATAACCTATTACAAGATGTCCAAATCAGGTTAGCTAAATTCTAAGTTGTTCCGAAATGGTGAATATTTATTAGTCAGATAAATAAATCATATGTTCGTTCATCTCTGGTTAGTTTGTTGCTCTTTTGTGTATATGGTTGTTTGAACTCCAAGTTACCATTCCATCCCATGTATTTTATTTTCCAAGAGACTTTGCTTGTTGTACTTGTGCTGTCCAGGGCTGAAATTGATGAATTACAAGAAAAGGCAGTTTACAAATTATTGATGTCATATCCAATATGAGTTGGAGTACTTACCTATGAATAAACAATAATGCAAATCCACAAATTTTGTTTGTAGGGCCATGTTGAGGATGTGAGCCGCCAAGTGAATGAAGCAGTTCAATCTCACCATGTCAGTCTCTCTCTTATTTATTTCAACTGAATTCCTTTTGAGCTGAAATTCATCAATGGGATGTTTCTGTTCACTTGATAATCTGGTTGAAACAGCTAACTATATCGGTCTTTCAGTGAGTTTTTAGCCTGCTCATGAAATTCAAGTTAGGGCGGGGAAATATTTTGCATCTTGGAGTCATTAACACCTAGCTTGTATATGGTTCTTGGGGTTTTATGGGTACATGAAATTATGCTTCATTGAGATGAAAGAGACTCCCGATTACTTCTCGTGATATTAATTGATGGGTGCTTTGCTCAGTATATGATACACATTTCGGTGTTATAATTTGACATCAAACTTTGTTGCAGAAAATTGATAAAATGTACTCAGCATTTACTGGCCAGCCTCTTGAGAAAGTGCAAGTATTTACTGAGAGGGATCGCTTCTTATCTGCCTCAGAGGTAAGCTTGACTTGATTTTCTCTATAAATGAAGCCATGTATCTCTAATTTCTGTAGCATCAATTTGTATCGAAATTTTACCCCAGCAATCCCCCTTTCCTTGGGGAAACAGACATTTTTGGATTCAAGAGGAAACACAAATTAAGCAATCGAATACTGATTCAGCAAGATTACCAATTTCACTCAACTGAAACTGGTTTTGATACCATTTTGTTCATAGTATGATGATTCTTTTGCATATGACAATCATTTTCTTCATTTAACTAAATTATGCATGTTTTCTCAGCTCCATACTTCCCGAGGTTAGAACCTAACAATGTGGACTTAGAATCTTGCAACTGACATTTGAAGCATGATAATCTCGACAGCAAAAGGTGTAGATTGCTGTAAATTAGCATTTGTTATATTACCCGACTTCTATCAAATTAAGGTTAGCTCGAGCTGTGACGGCTTCGAGTGGTCTTTCATCGTTCTAGAAAAAGCACATTTGACTGTACAATTCTTCAGTGATGAGAATGTGATTGTAATTGTATGATTGCAGGCTATGGAGTTTGGATTGATGGACGGAATACTGGAAACAGAATAATGATCGTTCCTGGGACTAGAGTATTTTTCTGTGAGACATAACGTTTTTCATATTGATGCCAATTGTAATCATACATTGTCCTCGAATTTTCTTCCAATAAATATATCAGTTACCATATTTAAGATCTGAATCTCTTCCATCTTATTTTGCCAGCTGAATTTTTAGAGGAAAAATTGCCTTTCAGGGTGATTATTTGTTTCATGAACTTTCAACAGTATACATCTTATTATAAATTGCATTACATCATGAATTACAAGTTCTTACTGTATAAATTAAAAAGAAGAAACTAGAACTGATTACAACCAATTCAGCCAAGCACTAGGAATGAACTGAACTTAAGTGAATTATTTTGACAATAATATGAAAACCACAATTCTGCAGTGCATCTCTTTGAAACAGCTTTTGACATTTTCAATATAGAAATAGTTTATTATACTATGTATCTGTAGGAAAAACAGACCTTGTTCTTTGATGGTTTCATCCAACAGAGCCTCAATGAAAATAATTTTCTCCAATCATTTAAATGTGCTAAGAATTTAAACAGGCCATGTTCTTTGATGGTTTCATCCAGCAGAGCCTCAGTGAAGAATTGCTCTTCACGCTGTTGGCTGATTTTCTGCTTCATATATTTCTTAAGGAGAAGGCTAATTGCCTTGGCTATCCGTCAGAAAGAGAAACAAATTCAATAGTCATAATTCTCGTTTTGAGGCAATTTTTTATCAATTGTTTCCTGTAATACCACACAGAAAAAAGATTAGTATTTTCACTCGAATCCATTGGAATAATCAAATTCAAATACTCAAATTAGTAATCACATAGATAGATGAAACTACCTCAAACAAGACAGCATTTTTCAAGTTCCCAACAATGAATTTCTTGGATTGCTTGTGAACAAACCACACCATTGAATAATTCTTTTTATCATTATAATATAACCAAGTGAACCAATTACTATAAAATAAAGCAAAACAAATTTCATTTTCTCAAACAGATTTTGTGAGGGCTCTAATGGTTAACAAAGTTTTCAAAACCTCCTCCGGTGGCAATATCCCAAAAGCTTAACAAGGTTCGATGAGAATATTTTCCGAGAAATTTAACTTCAACCTACAAGCACATAGTGAAACAATCATGAAAAGTTCTAGAATCAGGAGATGAAATAAAATAACACAAGTGTTTATAAGGTCAAATTAAAAAAACAAAATAAAAAGAAAACGTTGACCTACCACTGTTGGCTTGGATTTCTTGACAGCCACTGACATACCGAATCCAACTTAGGAAGGAGCTAAAGCCTGCTCATCAATCCAACATTTAAACACTAAACCAAATGCTCCTACTCCCAAAAAAAATACAAAAATTTGCTTAGCCATTTGAGTTCAAGTTGTATAAAAATTTTAAGATTGGACACTTTTACACATGGTTGTTGTTGCCTGCATGCTGAAGTGCTGGTGTTTTCCAGATAAGTTAAGATCACATTCAAACAAATTAAAACCTTGAGAATACAAGAAATAAAGAGGAGTGGATAATGCACGTTAATTTTAACTAGTCACACAATTTTTCTATTCACTTCATTAAAATAAAAGCACGTTAATTTTAACTATAGTCACATATTAAATCAAATACGAAAGTAAACTAAATTCACTCCATAAAAATGAATATAAACCAATAATATATTTATATTAATGAAACAATGCACTGTATAGTTACACCATTTATAACATTAATGAATAAAAATATAACATATCAGTATCTAGTTTTTCTCAGGTATTTACACTTACCATATCAGTATCTAGTTTTTCTCTCCCTATAGCGACTTCTCGGATTATGGTAGTTTTCTTTGATTGAGATCTAAGAATGTCATGAAATTCTACCAGTTTATGTGTGATTCTACATGTAATTACTGATCGACCTAGTTTGAGCGGCATGGTAAACTGGGCACAGTGAGCTTAATTTGGTTTTTGGCTCAGTTTGCTCCTTGGATTTTTCTATATATTGCTTTTAGGCTTGATGTTAAAACAATTTATCATGTTTTCCTATCATTTATTCTCTTTTTATCGATTACTTATGCAAGCAAAACAACATTTTCACGTCTGTTTTATTTCGAAAAAGCTATCTCTGTGCATAGAGTTTTGTGGATGTATGGTTTTTTAGCATTAGATTATTGTATGCTTTCAGATATTGTGGACAATTGGTTTCGAATTACAGTGGATGTTTTCATATTAAATTTCAGGACTATCAAGTAATCAAGTGAATTGCCTCTAAGAATCATTGAGAAAGACTCCCGTGATGCTAATAAAAGGCTCAGTGCTTTCATCTTTTATATTGTTTTAGCTCAATTTTAATATTGTTTTTCCTCACTACTAGTTTAGATTGTATATTGTTTATATCTCCTCTCTTTTTAATCTACTGGCTTAGGATTTAAGGATGAAGTGTACGGACTCTGTTTTGTATTATGAGTAGCATATCATGTGTCTACTTAGCTACACTTTGTGCAAAAGGTTTTTTTTTTTTTGTTGTTTTTCGTTCATGCTGCTGAGGAATAAAAGTCTGCAAAATCAAACTTATAATATGACACTGTAAAACTGGAAATAGACATTATGCTATGAGCTTTTGGATTTTATCATTTAATTCTACACATAGATTTAATAGCTATAGAAGTACTGATGTTACCGGTTACATTAGTGAGCTTGAAAGAGGGATTGCAGATTCCATTGGGGGAATGGGAGCTGTTCCTCTGTAACTAATGAGGGGTAAATAAGGTTCTTTCCTTGAAAAGCATTTTTTTTACAGATTAGAGGTTGAAAATTTCACATAGTATGCCTATTTTTGGTAGTTGTGGTCAAAATAGATTATTAATGAGTTCATTAAGGATTTCAAAAGTTGACTTGGTGAAACCGAATAATGTGTAATCTCAAGGATAAAACTGGCCTTTTGAGAGGATGATAATGCTTCTCATGAACTTAAATTAATTCCTTTTTGATTCATGCATGAACATACATATGGAAAAATGCACAAGGACCCTTTTTACACTAAAGATCCAGAAAAGTAATGGGGTAACTTAGCTCCATCACCAAGATTTTAGAAGTTCTTTTTGCTTAATGCATAGGGGGTTATATCAGTTCATGAAAACTTGGTTGTAATTACAGTTATATCGCAATCAAAGCCGAAAAGGGGAATCCACCCGTTATGCCGGCAGTAATGACTCCAGGAGGACCTTTGGATCTCACATCTGTGTTATTTAAGAATCGCATTGGTCAGGCAATCAATTCACAGGTGCTAGCAACTGTTGATGAAAAAGCAGATATTTTGGTATTTTCATGTCTTTTGCTCAAAACTTTGTTTCCCCGTTTGCATCAGCTTTTAAGGTGCCCCTGAAACTTTGTAATGCAAGTGACTTTTCTCTGAATCTTGTCAGATGTATCTGAACTGCCCTGGTGGAAGCACATACTCCGTACTGGCAATCTATGATTGCATGTCCTGGGTAATTTATTGCTCGACTTCTACTCCTTATCGATGTATTGACTGACATATTAGAACTTACTCTTGAATAAATGAAGGCTACAGACAGTTGTTAAACTCTTAAATAAAAGCCGCCTTGATCTGGATAATCATCTATCTTCCCTTTTACAATTCATTTAATAACGTTAGATAGATAGTTTAAGATAAGCAGTTCCATTCTGAGAAGTATCTGGCTTCGTGTCACAGTCATTAACCGGGAGGAAAGCTTGCTTGAAGCCAATTGTTCATATGCATAATCACACATTGCATTTTTGAACAGCGTAGTTTTCAATTTTTTGTCTCTCTGATTTCTTTTTCATTTGTGATATTCTCAGATAAAGCCAAAAGTTGGGACTGTATGTTTTGGTGTAGCTGCAAGCCAGGGAGCACTTCTTCTTGCTGGTGGAGAGAAGGGAATACAGTTGGCGGTGCCAGAAAGACAATTTGGAATCTGATAAGCCTCTTACTGCCCTACTGTAGAAAAGCAATAAGTAATATGTCCAGTTTCTGGATATTGAAGAATTTTGAACGTTTCTTTTCATTGAGCGTCATATTGTTTCATTCATTTCAGATTGTGTAATACTCCGTACTAGCACTGAAATGTTTCTTCCTTCCCCTTCTAAAATAACAATAAAATTCAGCTGCAAAAGGTAGTATCAAGTGCTTTGTGTAGTTTTTTTCAGTAATATGTAATGAGTTATGACTTGGTTAATTTACCGTGATTTGGCTGGTTTATTATGTAACTACAAAAATAAATTAGTTACATTGTAAGTCAATCAATAATTTAACTGTGTCATACTAGGTTAACTGATGCTGGGTTGTTTTATTTCTGGAAAATAATTTCTCTCTTGTTCGTCGTGGGATGTTGAGGTCATAGAATCATGCATTGACTGTATTTCTGAAAAAAAAAACGTTTTTCATATTGATAGCCAATTGTAATCACATTTCAATAAATTACGAGTTCATATCTAAGATCTGAAACTCTTCCTATTTTACTTGTATTTTCATCTTATTAAACCAGAACCAGGCCAGCTGAATTTTTAGGGGTGATTGTATTTTCTTCGCCAAATGCTTACTTAGTCCTTTGAAGTTGCAATTTTTATCCTTACAGTTGCAAACGTCGAAACAATCTGCCCTAAAGTTGGTAAAAATATACACATCAACTCCTTGAAATTAGCACAAGCGTACATTTCAACCCCTTCAGTATGATGTCACAAATTTAGTGGAGAAAAAAAACATAAAACTTTGCATCTTTGAAAAGTCAAACCAATACAAGTGGCACTGAGTGGCTGAAATAAGTGTTTTTGTCAACTTTCGAGGGCTAGCTTAGACATTTGCAAAGACATTTGAAAAAATAGGTATGCTTGTAGCCTATCTTTTTTCGTAAACTTTACTATGAAGAAATTGATAAAAAAAAAACTTTACTATGAAGAAGAAGAACACGTAAAAGTATACATCTTATCATATATTGCATTACATCATGAATCAGAAGTTCTTACGGTATGAATTGAAAGAAGCAATAATACATGAAACTTATTACAACCAACTCAGCCAAAACTAAGAATGAACTCCTGACAACATTATGTAAACCACAATTCTGCAGTATCTCATTGCACCAGCTTTCCACTTTTTCGATTTTTCTACTATTTTACCTGTAAAAAGGAAAACATTGATTAGACATGAAGATGAAAAATATGCAATTCTCATTATCATAATCTCAAGGCAGATTTTAATCACATAATAATCAGCTGTCGTCTTGAATCGACTTCTCGAGTTATTCCCAGGTTGTTGCAGCAATTTTCCCCGGAGTTGGATAATTAGCTCACGGTTTGAAAACAACATCCAATGTAATTGCAATAAAAGCTTACCGTAGTATTGCTTAGCTGTGGTATTTCTTCGACTTCAAAAGCCCAATGTGCCTGATTACATAAAACAGAGTTTTTTAGGTCGACAAATTCAATAGTCATATGTTTCTCGTTTTGAGGCAATTTTTTATCAACTGTTTCCTGTATTACCAGACAGCAGCAAAAATATTAGGTATTTTCACTCGAATCCACTGAAATAATGAAATTCAAATACTCAAATTAGTAATCACATAGATAGATGAAACTACCTCAAACAATACGACATTTTTCAAGTTCCCAACAATGAATTTCTTGGATTGCAAGAGAACACTCACACCATTAAATAATTCTTCTTATCATTATAATATAACCAAGTTAACTAATTACTACAAATAAAAGCAAAACAAATTTCATTTTTCCAACTGTCATACAGATTCCGTGAGGGCTCTAATTCCTTGCAAAGTGTCAAAACCTCATCCGTTGAAGGCCTAGCATGGGGTTTAAATTCCCAGCATTTGCACATGGTTGCTACTGCTTGCATGCTAAATCGCTGGTGTTTTACAAAGAAGTTAAAGATTACATTCAAACAAATTAAAACGCTGGAAATTAAAGAAACAAGAAGACGAGTCATGATAAACCTGGAGTGGATTGGTTTCGATGAGTTGCATTTGCACATGCTGAATCACTGGTGTTTTTTTAGAAAAATTCAAACAAATTAAAACGCTAGGAATTAAAGAAATAAGAGGATGAGTCATAATAAACCTAGAGGAGATTGGTTTTGATGATTTGTCTTTGAAGAAAAACAGTTTCCCATTTTTAGAGCTTCTTAACTTCTTCCTTACTTTGTTACTTCTTTGGATTTCATATGCTTATTTTTGTTGATTATATAGGGTTCATTAGTTGACTTTTTCATACACATCTTTCTTTTATTGGATAGTCTTTGGAATTTCATTGGTCGTCCTATAATTGCTACATTTAGCCAAAATCATTATACAATTCATCTACTGCCATGTTCAAAGAGAAATTGCGAAGGAAGTTTTAGACACCTTAAAAAATTCATATATGTAAAGTAATATAAAGTTTAAGGTGAAGTTTTGGCATATTTTATGCCATCTTAAATCCCCTTATTCTATTATCCTAAAAGCTCCATATGTTTCCAAGTCATTCACAATTAATCAATACAAACCTCACGAATCTAAGTAAAGATGAACCAAATGCGATTTTTACTAAATTTTCATTTCACTAAATTAACCATATCCACATATTCAACAAAATATTAGAGTTTGATTACTCTCATATTAACCATATGCTTTTGATAAAGGACTATCAAAAAAAAAAAAAAAATTGAAAGATAAAGGAAACTAAAAGATTCCAGCAGTCGTCGAGCTCCAGCAGTTCCTCGCCTCAGAAATGGTGGCTGCAGCTATTCCTACTCCTCTTACACTTCCTATTTCTTCCCGTGCAAGAAATCCTTCCTTATCTCTCAGGTGTTTACGCTTACAATATCAGTATCTAGTTGTTCGGCTTCATTTTTATGCTGTCCTTAAGCCTCTCTCTCTTAATTGCAGAAGTTCCGCGAGTTTCGTTGTTTCGGCGTCAGCTCCCCCTATAGCGACTTCTCAGATTATGGTAAATTTCTTTGGTTAAGATTCATGAAATTCTACAAGTTTATGTTTGGTTCTACATGTAATTACAGTGGATGTTTTCATATTGAATTTCAGGACTATCAAGTAAATCTAGCGAATTGCCTCTAAGAATCAATGAGAAAGACTCCCGTGATGCTAATCAAAGGTTCAGTGCTATTATCTTTTATATGTTTGAGCTCACTTTTAATTTTGTTTTTCCTCACTACTAGTTTATTGTTTATATCTCCCTCTTTTTAATCTACTGGCTTAGGATTTAAGGATGAAGTGTACCGACTCTGTTTTGTATTATGAGTAGCATATCGTGTGTTTGCTTAGCTACACTTGGTGCAAAAGGTTTTTTTGTTTTTCGTTCATGCTGCTGAGGAATAAAATTTGGATGTCTGCAAAATCACTTATAAGATGAAATTGTAAAAAATAGAAATAGACATTATGCTATGAACTTTTGGAATTTATCATTCAATTCTACACATAGATTTAATAGGTATAGAAGTACTTATGTTACTGGTTACATTAGTGAGCTTGAAAGAGGGATTGCAGATTTCATTTGGGGAATGGGAGCTGTTCCTCTGTAACTAATGAGGGAAAATAAGGTTCTTCCTTGAAGAGCAATTTTTTTGCAGATTAGAGGTTGAATAGTATGCCTATCTATGGTAGTTGTGGTCAAAATAGATTTTTAATGAGTTGATTAAGGATTTCAAAACTCGACTTGGTGAAACTGAATAATGTGTAATCTCAAGGATGAAACTGGCCTTCTATGAGGATGATAATGCTTCCATGAACTTAATTCCTTTTTTATTCACGCATGAATATACATATGAAAACATGCACAAGGACCCTCTTTCCACTCAAGATCCAGAAAAGTAAGGGGGTAACTTAGCTCCATCACCAAGATTTTTGTAGTTCTTTGTGCTTGATGCACAGGGGGTTATTCTGGAAGTAATATCTGCTCCTCGTACAAGATCAACAATAATAATTAGAATCAATAGGACTAGTAATCATGTATATTGTCAACACCATTAACTAAATTGAAACGTGGTACCTTTTCTAAGCACAAAGTATCAAGAACTTTGCAATACATTTTATGGGAATATGCTTGCTCCTATAAGCTTCCATGCAGTGATTCTGAAAGTACTTTTATGCTTTGGTCACGAATGAACTAAATTCTAAACAGGCAGAAAAAATTGACTTGTTTGTAAGGTGGGTGTTAAGATAAACAGACAACAATGAGGATGTAGAATGTAGGATATGAGTAGCAGTTTTTCTGATATTGGGCTCTGCAACAACGTAATCGTAGTTTTCTGATGATGCATCATGAGTTGGTTTGTGCTTCACAGGCCTTTGCTTAATTTTTTTTATCAGTTCATGAAAAGTGTGTCTTAATTACAGTTATATCACAATCAAAGCCGAAAAGGGAAATCCACCCATTATGCCGGCAGTAATGACTCCAGGAGGACCTTTGGATCTTACATCTGTGTTATTTAAGAATCGCATAATCTTCATTGGTCAGGCAATCAATTCACAGGTGGCTCAGCGAGTTATATCCCAACTTGTAACCCTAGCAACTGTTGATGAAAAAGCAGATATTTTGGTATTTTCATGTCTTTTGCTCAAAACTTTGTTTCCCCTTTTGCATCAGCTTTTAAGGTGCTCCTGAAACTTTGTAATGCAATTTTCTTGTTGGTGACTTTTCTCTGAATCTTGTCAGATGTATCTGAACTGCCCTGGTGGAAGTACATACTCAGTGTTGGCAATCTATGATTGCATGTCCTGGGTAATTTATTGTTCGACTTCTACTCCTTATCAAAGTATTGAACACACACATTGACATATTAGAACTTACTCTTGAATAAATGAAGGCTACAGACAGTTGTTAAACTCTTAAATAAAAGCCGCCTTGATCTGGATAATCATCTATCTTCCCTTTTACAATTCATTTAATAACGTTCTATAGATAGTTTAAGATAAGCAGTTCCATTCTGAGAAGTATCTGGCTTCGTGTCACAGTCATTAACCGGGAGGAAAGCTTGCTTGAAGCCAATTGTTCATATGCATAATCACACATTGCATTTTTGAACAGTGTAGTTTTCAATTTTTTTTTCTCTTATTTCTTTTTCATTTGTGATTTTCTCAGATAAAGCCAAAAGTTGGGACTGTATGTTTTGGTGTAGCTGCAAGCCAGGGAGCACTTCTTCTTGTTGGTGGAGAGAAGGGGATGCGGTACGCAATGCCTAATGCACGTATTATGATTCATCTACCGCAGGGTGGTTGCGGGGTAACATCTACTTCTAAATTAATTTACTTTTGTTAAAAATAATTGTTGGTTTGAGCGAGTCAATTTGAATCTGATAAGCCTCTTACTGCACTACTGTAGAACTGCAATAATGAGTCCAGTTTCTGCATATTGAAGAACTTTAAATGTTTCCTTTTATGGAGCTTCATTGTTTCATTCATTTCGGTACTGAAATGCTTCTTCCTTCCCCTTCTAAAATAACATTTAAATTCAGCTGGAAAAGGTGGTATTAAGTGCTTTGTGCATTTTTTAGTAATATGTAATGAGTTATTGCTTGGTTGATCTACCATGATTTGGGAGGTTTATTATGTTAAAAAAAGGTAATTTTTAGCTCACTTAGAATGCGGTAATGTACATTTTAACCAAATTTGAATTCTTAGTGATGACACTTTAGACAGAAACGTGTCAAGCGCTTAGGCCAATACTTTTCGACTATATCCAGTAACACTTAATTTTTGGAGGAAAAATTACCTTGCAGGTTGAATATTTGTTTCATGAACTTTACTGTGACGAAGATGTAACAGTATACATCTTATTATATATTGCACTACAATATGAATCACAAGTTCTCACTGTATACATTAGAAAGAAGAAATAAAAAAACGTGAAATTTATTACAACCAATTCAGCCAAAAACTAAGGAACGGACTCAGCTTAAGTGAACTGATTTTGACGACAACATGAAAACCACAATTCTGCACTGTATCTTTTTGCACCAGCTTTCCACTTTTCAATATGAAAATATGTTTTTCTACTATGTACCTGTAAAACGAAAAAAATTTATTAGACATGGAGGTGAAAAGATATGCAATTCTCATCAT
>CAOJBJ011695071.1:0-11591 GCA_948291685.1 Euphorbia celastroides | reverse complement strand
CTCCTCAAATCCAGATTAATTCAATTAAATTTTAGTTTAAGTTAAAATTTAATCGGGCAGCAATTCAATATGCAAATTCGAAATTAAGACTCTTAAATCAAGTTGACAGACAGAAAGCTTCGAAATGATAGAATAAGGACTGAGAGATTAAGAAGAAGACTAGTGCTCCGAATAGTCTGGGGTCCAGAACAATAAGGTTTAAAAGCCTATTTATAGGGAAAAAAGCTGGAAAAAACGAGTTTCTGGCGCTCGGGCGCTGGCGCCAGGGCGCCGCTTTTAGGCACTGACTGCGCAATTTCTTCGCTTTTTTGCGATTTTCGTGAGTTTCGGACCTCTGAAAATAAATCCGAGACCACCTCTGTGGTCCTCGTTCCGTTGCGGACGTTTTGAATGGTTTATTGACATGCTTCCAGATACTTTTATCGGAGCTATGTTGTGTACTTCGATTGACTCTTTGAACCGGAAAATCGAGTATTCACACTACCATCTTTATTGAAATGCCCTCATCATAAATTATATCTGATGGTTTTGAATTTACTTAATCCAGAGTAATTCTTTCAAGTTCCTATCCTCCTCTAATAGAATGTAAATCCATCAGAGTTGGAACTACTGCACTAAATAGTTTTTTTAGATCAATCTCCTTGCCACATACTCAACCTCTAGGTCATAGAACCTTTTCTCATAAAGACCATTTACAGCTTCTATTTACTAGTCCTCTATATTCATTTTTTCCCAAAAAACATCTCACATAGTTAGCTATCTTTTAAGCTCTTCATAACTTTTGTACCTTCTCTAATATGAAATTCATTGACTATCATGGGAGGTTCTTCACATGGAAACTATTGAGGGGGGCTAAACCATACACTTCTATAGGGATGATCACATCTGGTGATTGATTCTTCTTATTCTCTAGGTTCAAAATCTCCTTAATGTTGAGGTTTGCTTCCTCTTCTCTAAAAGGTACTGCAAAGCTAGCTAGTATTAATCAACACTTTTTCCACTATTATTTCTTCACTTCCAACTTCTAATTTACCAACATAAATAGTGAAAGACATGGTAGTTTATTTCAACTTGAGCTTTCTTTTATTAAGAAATAGGTTTCTTGGAAAGTGTGAGCATTAGATTTTCATCCGGAGCTTATGTTGAATCAATATTGTATATTGAAACCTATAGAAATACCCTAGCCAAGGGTGGAAGGTAGTTCAAAGGTTTAATCGTGTGAATCTGAAAAGTTCCAGAATTTCCCGAAATCGAACAAGGAGCAAAATGAAATTTCTCCATCACCCAAAACCCTCACATTTCTAGTAAAAACCCTCATTTTCGTGTCAAAATTAGGTTTAGAACAACCTTGGGTCACCCAAGAGGCCTTTCGAGCACCCGGAATGCCGTGCCTGTCACGTGAAAAACACCGTGGTGGCACATGTCGATCGACACGCGCAACCAACATGGCGCATGACACCAATTTCCTAGCTCGGGAAGGACTCCTAGACTCCTACTTTGATTCTAATTCAAACTCATTTGATCCTAATCCGTTAACCCCGACTTAACCCTATAAATACCCCCCTAAATGACTGATTTCAACACAAATTAATAGCCAAAAACCCTAGAAACTTCATATTTTAGCTGCATTAAAAGCTCATTCTCTTAAAACCACCCAACTTTATCTTTTCAATTCCCAGGAGAATTCTCTTGAATTCTGTCACTAGGAGCGTACCTAGTTCGGTTGTAGATACTAAATACAACCTTCAAACACCATTGTTCTTGATCATTTGAGGTTCAAGTGGAGATTCGAGGTGCTTTGAAGAGAAACCGGTCAAGCATCCATCAAGCTCATTCAATCAAGAGCTAGTTTTGAGGTATAATTCATGAGGCTTATTCAAAAATATGATGCTGCCATGTTGTTATATGTGATTATTAACATGCTATAAACAAGAATAGCTTCTTAACCCATCTCTTATTCTTATTAACTTGGCCTCTGAGTTCAAATTATTCTAATGCCTTATAGTCATCTATCATGTTCGTCCCTGTCATCTAAAGGCCCATGTGGATTACCGTCCACTTTCCGTTTAAGCACATGGATTGTTCTTTCTTAGCTTCTTCATATGCATTAGCCTTTCTTAAATAGCTTTGGTGGACTTTTCTTCTTCTTTAGAATACCTACAATTAGAGATTTATCATCATTAGAGGATTGGACTTGATGTGCTCGTGCTTCTTTGATTGAAGTAATGATTACTTTGGTTCCGCTTCTTTTGCATATATAGTAAATTCCTTCCCAATTCTGCGCTCTCTCTCACCATGTAGGTTGCTACTTTTAGTTTAGAAGGAGTAGTTGCTTGACTTCTTTTCCTCCTTTTCTTCTGCCCTGTCTCTAAGGTTGAGGCCTTTACTTTTTTAGCACTTCAACTTCTTCTCTAGCATAACAAAGTCACTTCCTCTCCTTTTTAAAGTCTCTAGCCTTAATTTCATCAAATTCATCAAACTTTTTGATCAAAAGCGAGCTTCCTAAAGGTCTCAAGTGTAATTTTCTTACTAATTTATGCATTTGTGTTATTGTTGGCTTTCTAGAAATATTGCAGATGAGAGCCACCAAGTTGTTATAAGAAAAATTATTGTTCTTTATATAATTAATAATTCAAATCAGGAAATTCACTTCCCTACTTTCTACCATATGTTGAACTAGGCAAACATTTAGTCTAAAGGCATTGTTATGAGACCCTTTTATAAGAAGCAAGATGTGAGCAACCAAGTATTGTAATTTCCTTACAATTTCCAACAGGTTTAATTTTTGTCTCCAATGCCTGGAAGAGCCACATTTTAGGGTCATGCTTCACCTTCTTCTCATCTCCTTCGTCCCTTGGAATCACTCAATTCTTCATCACTCCAAAAATTGTTTCAAACCACTCAAGAGAAATGGTTAAATTCTTACATTTTATTATAGTTTAGAGAACATCCTTCTTTTTATAAGAAGTCATATTGTCATAAAACTTGTTTCAAAAATTGATTGCTTCAGTTTTTACTAACCAATCAATGTACGTTTTCCTTTTAAATTTTGAAAAGAATTAAATTGTAGGTGCTTTTATTATTCCTTGTCTGCAATGTGCCTTGATCTTCACTCTCCTTTGTCGAATGAGATGTTAACTCCTAATTTAAAACTAAATTACTTAGTTGAATTCTTCATTTCTTCATATCTTCAATCTCCTTCAGATAGGATTTGACATTCCTTATTTTCTCCTGAAGTTTGATGAATTGATGTTTTCTTATAGTCTTTGTAAAAATATTTGTTTTCTAATTAATTGTTAGGATATATATCTATCTATCAACTAAACATTCCTTTTTAATACATGATCTCAAATATAATGATGTTTGATGTATATGCTTCATTCTCCAATGGATTAAATGATTCTTCGACACATCTAATGCATACAACTTCCAATCTAATGCATTTATATAGTTGCAGTGATCCAATCATTCTTCCATACAACTTCCAATCTAATGCACCTATATTGTTTTCCTTACAAAGTGATGTATTCAAACTCATTGGAATTGACATTGGTTTGTATTAATTCATGTCAAACTTTTTGAGTATCGATCCTTAGTATATTTTGAAATTAGGCAGAAAATTATTTTGAAATTGGAAATGGAAATAATTGTCATGTAAAAAAATGGAATCACCTCCAATAACATAGTTATTCTAGTCAAATTTAAAATCAACTAAAAGGTTACAATGTAAATAGTTAAGAAAACAATGTATAGCCAACTAAGATGAACCTCGTCAATTCATTCATTCAATTGAAGGTCTTTTCGAATTCCGTTTGTCTGTATATAAATCAAGTGTAATGCTGATAGATTTGGTTATTTAATTTCTCTGCTTATCTTTTGCTTAATCACCACATATATGCTTTGCAATGGAAAGAAGACAATTATCAAAAACATCTCTATATAAATTTCATAATGAAGCAACCAAAATACATTAATTTTCATAATCTCATGAACCTCATGAGTCCTCACAATTATGATAACAACATTGATAAAATAAAAAAGATAACAAGTCTGGTTTTCCAAGCAAAGACAACAAACACTACCGAGATGACAAATTTCGTTCAACCAAAACAAGAAAACCACGTATTTTTATTTTTAGGTCTTAATAGCCCAATAAATGAAAATCATACTTGAAATAACTAGTTAGGCCTCCTACAATTCTTTCGAATTTCTCCTTGAGAGCCAGTAAGAGGGCTAATATCTCCCATTTTAATCATGGCAGAAACAAAATCAGAGAAGAAGCTGTTCTTAGGGTTAGTGTAAGAGCTAACAATTGAATTGGTGGATCCACCGCTGAACAATTGTTGATCTGAATGAAGAAGACCCTTTTGAGCAACAAGATTCTTAAAGTAGTTGATGTCGAATGATGTCAGAGTCTTCAAATCAAGTGGTGCTAAGGTGTTGTCCCCTCCACTCCTTGGGCAGCTGGATCTTCTTGTTTGGGCAAATGAACTGTCCAGATTCGTTTCGTTGTAGATTCTTGCTCTGAAGGTTGTGCATCTTGCCTGTCCAATTGTATGTGCTCCTAATTATACAAATAAAATTTCAGTATTGTTAGTAACACATTTAGTCGTTTCTAATCAAACCAATATTTTTTTGTTCCAGTTCGTGTGAGCTTATATTAAACTGAAAGGAAAATCTTCGCCTAACCCCAAATGTGATTTGAACCCGAGACCTTTAAAGTTCACAAGTTCCATCTTCACAAGTTCACAAGTTCCATCTTAACAATTAGAGTCATCTTATAACTAATTACAGTCGTCTTATAACCAATTAAGCCTTTACTCAAGTGTTGTATCCACTAATTTAGATAGAGATGACCAAAGGTCGAAATTCTTCATGCAAAATAATATAGGTTGAAGTATTCTAGCTATAAATTATCATACTGTGTATTAAATCAACAAACAAATATGTTATGTTCCACAAATAAGTAGACCCCTACCATCTCACAATAATCTATATACTTTTAAAACACTCTCTAAAATATTTTGAAATTTGTTTTTTTGATAAGTTTCTTATATATAATTAACATTATAAGGTAAACATATAATTTCGATATATTTTATAAAATACACAACATAATTCCGCTTAAAATCTTAATCTCCGAAAACCCTCTTCAGCCTAATTACTTCAATCATCGGTTGGGTTGCAAAAAAATCAAGTCCAAGGGCTTAGTCTAACCCAACTAATCTTGTACATTATCAATTGTACTTGTAATTGTTTAAAATGTTTTCATAAGTGTAGAGCTCAGCGCAATAATTACCGATGCCAAAATAGAAATAAATTTTTAATGGATTGAGAAATTAAAAATGAACCGAAATAAATTGCAAGAACGAATTATGAGGGTAGAATAGTTTTCATAACATTTTTAACTTTCAAGCAGCTTGTAAATAGCTCAAGTGATTGGTAAAATAGTTCATAACAGCTTAAAAGTTGTAGAATGTATATAATGAGTAAAACAGGATACGTATGAATGGTTATATGAAAAGTTGTAAAATAGCGGAAAAAAGCATAAAAACCATCTCAAACTTGGCCCGTTTTATCATTTTCCCTCCTCAATTTTTAAAGGTTTCACTTTACTTCTTGTACTTGGCAAAACATTTCACTTTGCCCCCTTAACTTGGAAAAAATGTTTCACTTTCTCCCCTCACTGCCACGTGTCAAGTTCTGGTTGATTTGACTTTTCAAAATTTTATTTTTCTTAACCAACCAAAAGTTGATACGTGACAGTGAGGGGAGAGCAAAGTGAAACATTTTTGCTAAGGTAAGGGGCAAAGTGAAACGTTTTGCCAAGTTAAAGGGGTAAAGGGAAACCTTTAAAAGTTCAGGGGGGAAAATGACAAAACGTGCCAAGTCCGGGATGATTTTTCTGGGTTTTTCCTAAAATAGCTCATATGAAGTTTCTCGGAATGCAAAAGCATTATCAACTATATCACCAAGTCAAACAATAAGTGCTTATGAATAATTGTGTTTCTTAAAAAAATTTACAAAAAATACTTATAGCTTTCAACTTACAAGTTGCTTCCAAGTTAAGTAAAAGTCAATCACTTCAATCAACTAAATGTAAATCTTCAAAAAATAGTTACAACTGATTGAAGTGAAGAGAGAAAAGAGCTAACCGGATAGAGCAACCAAGTCTCTAGTAGAAAGGCCAAGAGCATTGAATCTTGAGACAAGTTGATTCAAGTTACTTGTAGGTGCCGGAATTCCGTTATTTGCTGCTGAAAGGCTTGCTGTTCTTGAATCTCTTCTTCCCAGTTTCACATCCCATCCCGGGCCTCCCAACTACAATGATTTCTCACTTAGTTACCATTTAATTTCCGAATTGTTGACAAATATTTTAAATGAACTTACAATATTGGTGGAGTCTCTAGCTGCAATGGCTAGAATATCAGCACAAGAAACAATACCAGGGCAAGCCTTTTCTACTGCAGATTTAATGCTATCGATTACTTCAAATCCTCTTGCTGAATTTCGATTTGGATTGGCATTTTTCTCTCCGGTGATGGAAGATGAGTCATCCAGCAGAACTGAACCGTCGCATCCCTGTAAATCATTTTCGAGTTACAACATTTTACTATATGATTATATGTTAAAGTTTTATTTAATGTAATATAAAATTTGATGTGCCATTGTTACACATTAGGTCTCCTAGGACACTTATGTTGACTTGTTGGATGAACTGCTTTTTCTTTGATTAAGTCAACGACTAGAAAAAGGAGAATATTTTATGTTAGAATAATGCTCCTTTATCTTAAATAGTCTGTGTTTTGACGAGTGAAAATTTGGGACTTAAACCGACTTCCAAAACTGTGTAGTAAGAATAATTTTTGTTTTTTGGAAACAATGATCACCTACTAAAGTAATATTAACTAAGTTGAAAATTAATGGTGTCTCTTAAATTAAATAGAAATAAATTCCTTGTTTATTATATCAATCCAAAAACGAGAGTAGTCATTTTTCACTATAACAAACATGTACAAGATCTTAAAAAAGTTAATTCTGAAATTCCACACTGCGTAAAACCTAGTTTAAAATCCAATTAACTCGTAAAAAAAGGAAAAATGAAAGTAAAGAAATAAAAAAGAGATTATTACATTAACGAAGCAGTCATGAAAAAACAAGCGAACAAGGGAAGCACCCATTCGTTTCTACTTATTGATGGCGGATTGAACGACGGGCTTCACAGCTGAAAAAAGCTTAGGGCAAGATTTCGAGTAAAAACTTGTTGAAAGTTGAGCATCGGAAGTGCTAACAAGAATGAGACACAAAGCGACCAAAGCTTTAACTAACGAAGCCATTGATAAATCAGTAAAAGGACACCAAGAGAAGGTTCTGCTTTCGTGTTCGTTTGAAGTTAGAAGAAACTAATGTGAGATATATATAGAGAAGTTTCCCCCAAAGAATTTTGCTTTTGTCCAAAGCAAGATGATAGTTGGTTACCTAATACGTAGATTATAATGTCTTTGCATGGGAATTGCATACACTGGAAATATTCATTACATTGATTATTTAACTAATTGAAGAAAACGCATTTTTGACATTTGATTTGATAGGTGAAAAGTTAAATGGAAGACTTGAGACTTTTGAATAAGAACGCAACTTTTATTTGGTGTAAAGTAGGGAGTAAATTGGTCAAAGATTCCAGTTAGGGCTGCTTACTTTCTCGTGGTAATTGTTTCCTTATTTTCAAAAGAACTGGGCCCTTATTTGCATGGTTAATATTTGACTAGCTTATACGTATTGTCATACAAAGTTAAAAATCAATTTCGCTGATTAATGGATATTTTATAAGGTGAAATTTATAACTGATTCAAGAATTCAAACCCTACAGAAATGTTAGGATTGATGATGGCTCAAGTACATGAGCAGTCTAATACAAAACTAATTAGCTTAAGTTTAAAAACCAATCCACACAACTTTTATACCACACTTTAAATTTATTTATTTCTTATTAAAGTGGATGAGGCTTTTCTATTCAATGGGATTATGATTGACTAGCTTTTTATAAGATAGTTGTAAACCAAAACAAATTGACCCTTAGTAATTAAATTATGTATAAATTTATTAGCTGGTTTGGCAGTTTGTACTGTACCAAGAAGCTTCTAAGTGTAGGATAAAAGTTACTGATGATGGGAAACAGTCATTTATTAACTCATAAAATAATTGTGGGTACACTACAAGAAAATGTATTTCTAGTGGGAAAATCTTAATGGAAAAAATAGATTTGCCACTAAAAGTAGTAAATCAGTGGCAAACTAAGATTGCGCCTCAAAATGGTAACTTATTGTGGCCAAATTTTATTTCGCCACATTTAGTGGGAAAAATTAATTTTCGCCACAATTTATGTATGTTACAGTGGAGAAATTAATTTCGCCATAATATTGCCAAATTTAGTGGCAAATATAAAATTCGCCACAGCTGATACAACATATAGTGGGGAAACATAAAGTCGCCAGTAAAAGATATTGTAATCCAACGGTACCAGTAATTCTAGCTTATAATCCAACGGTACCGCTCCTCTTTGATTCTTTAATCGTATGTCTTTAACCCTAGTCGCCAATTTCATTTACTCAGCTCTCTTCGTATTTTTCTCCCCAAAATCGGCCATCTCCTATCGTTACTTGCGGCGAGCTCCCTCTCCTCTCTTTTCAACCAACAGTGAGCTCTCACAAATCTCTATTTGCTTCCATCAACACCGCCTTTCTACCATTCTCCTGTCCATCGTCTTGTCGGCTCTCCGTTCCTTGAGGTGAGTTTTCAAGTTTTCAATTCAATTTCCCAATCAAAACTATGGTTTCAGACTTCGATTGTTCTCCCTCTTCCTAGGTTGGTGTTCAATTAGGAGCTTCTGCTTCGAATGCTGTTTGGTGTTAGAGCAGTGGTGAGAATTGATCCGGATGTAGCGATGAGGAGGGCTCTTAGAATGCAGAGGGTGTTGGAGGTCCCCTATCCAAATTGCGTTATGGAGTAGTCAATGTTTGTTACTGCCAGTGGCACCACCATTCTTACCCAGTCATGAACCCCTGTTCTGTCAATACTAGGTATTTGTTATTAATTTTTCTATTACAATGTTTAATTGCCAATTTTATTGTTTGATGATAGGCATTGTTTGTGTTTGAGTTTAGTTGAATTGAATTTCCATTATGTTTATTTTGATAATTAGCTCCGGAAGCTAAATTAATTGAAAATTGACCTTTCACTTTGTAACTTATCTCTGAAAGGGAAAAAGGGTAGATTATGATTTGTGAATTACTATTTACATTTATTCTTTGATTGCACTTTACAGGAATTGAGTCAATGTCTGTTCCAAGATGTGTTCATGCTTATACCATTTTGTATTTATGTTACCTGAAAAAGTTGTTTCATGTATTTAATAGTCTTTATACAACTTCCTATTAAGAATGGTAGAAAGAATTTGCAGATAGTTTATTCCTTGTTTTGGATATTTAT
Organism: Euphorbia celastroides; assembly: GCA_948291685.1. Lineage (NCBI taxonomy): Eukaryota > Viridiplantae > Streptophyta > Magnoliopsida > Malpighiales > Euphorbiaceae > Euphorbia > Euphorbia celastroides. The sequence continues at coordinate 2,102 of CAOJBJ011695071.1, read as the reverse complement.
ACCCTTTTCACATTGAAGTTTAAGAGTTCCTCATATTAAACATAGAGCTTCCTTGTCTTCACTTAGTATATTTTTATGGAACTGAACAGATGGCTTTACGTTTCCAATGGAATAGATTGTCTGCATTGCATATATTTGAATTTGCATTGTTTGTGCTGTCAAGATAGCGAGAGACACTATATTTATTTGTACTTAACTGATATCGCGAAAAAAATTACCAGTATGGTCTATGCTTCAGTTCCAAAATTATGTTTTGTTCTTCATTGTAGTTATTAGATTAATTGATTATATCACTAAGTGACAATTAGTTGTTAGAGATGGAAAATAGTTGTTGGGGCAATGAGCAATACACATTAAGTAGAGAGCTAATTCAAGGTATGGAGACAAGGAGATGGATTTGAGTCTCATCCTTTTGTTTGGTTAACTGAATCATCACATAAGGTAATAGCTCACCCTAATTTGAGATTTTTTTATGTTTTAAGTTTTTGAAATATATGAATTTCCAGTCACATATTTATTGAGTTTATTTTCACTCATTCTCACAATAACCTTACTATTGTGAATGATTCAATTGGACTTGTAGAGTAGTAGTTTTTTCCTGTCACTAGACATGTTAGTTCTGCTCATATGCAAACTTAATTAGCTTCTGATTATATTTATATTCTAGAACTGAAATTAAATTATTGAATATTGTGAATTAGTAACGATTGTGATGTCAATTGCATTGTCGAATGGCCTAATTTATTGTGCAAATGAGAACCTATGTGATGCTTTTCTTTGATTTCAACTTATGTTCTATATGGCAATGATCAATTATATTTTCTTTAGACATACAATTAGAGAGAGAGAAAAAGATTAGTTGGATTTTTTTGAAAATCCCCCGGGAGAACAATGTGTTCCCCCAAAGGAAAAAAGCAATGGAGAGGGTGAAAATTTCGGGGCGATTTCATTGTGAGATACTACTAGATTATGGCATTTACCATTTTCTTTCCTTCATATCTTTAATATTATTTTTTCACATATAGTATTTGTTTCAACACTCTAAAATACATAAAATTTCTAATGCTTCTCTTCATTTCTATGTCATATATTTTTTTCATTGTCAAGATGATATCTTTATTTCTATCATCTTCTTTTCTGCTGCATTTCATCAATCATTTTTTCCCTTATTCCATGTCTTTTTCCTTTGTAAGGTTATATTTTGTAATGTAAGATTGTTTTAATTTGCATTGTTAGATTTGTGCTTTTGCTGTCGAGGTCGTATGTATTGAAGAAATTCTATTCATAACCTTTTCAATTATAGGTAAAGATGCTTCTCTTTTATTTCTTTCTCTTTTTTTGGTACATGCATATCGTGATTTCGTTTGACAGTTAAAACTTTTCTTTCTTTCTTTCAATCGCATATTGATAAAGTTGATCCTGTTGTGCATATAGAGCATCTATTCACAACTTCTAAAGTTAATAGTTTGAGTTACAAGGAAAGTAAGTGTAGATTAATTATTGTTTTAAATATAAATTAGCACTAGTACTAGTTGTTGTGGTTATGTTTTTGTAGCTTTCTTTTAAAATACTTCTGAATGTTAACAATTAATGAAATTGGCTTGATACATTGATGGACATAGAATAAGATGGTTTTATGTTTTTTAAATTGGGAAGGAAAGTAAGAAATAAAGCTAAATTCGTTGTTGATTGCTATAATCTCTTTTTCGTGGAAAGTTTTGTTAATCCAAATAATCTGCTTAGTGCAACTCTATTTATATGTATGACAGTTTCAATAGCTAATGACTAATCTGGATTGCTGTTTCTATTAACGACCTGATATTAGTATGTGATTGTGAAAGTTTATTTTCGTCATATACAATTGTTGATAATAAGCCTTAGTCTAATTGCCTTTTTAATTTCATTCTCTACAGTACGAATTTACATCATAATTGTCCTTTGAATTGCATTATATTGAGTTGTAGTAAATTCATCTATCATTCCCAAAAGAATGAATATGTAGGTTAACTTGTATGCCCATATCTTGCTGGCTTTATGACAATGTTCCAAGAACACTTGATTTCTGGTAATCACTTTATTTGACTGTCTCTTGAATGTGTATG
>CAOJBJ011693978.1:0-10044 GCA_948291685.1 Euphorbia celastroides | reverse complement strand
CCTCAAGTCATAGTTAAAGGAATCTCCCAAGTCATCATAATCAAAACTTAACAACAAGCTCCAAAGTTTAAGCTTAGATTTCTCCACTAATCCACTGCTACAAGTGTGTTCATCTTTAGCTAGTTCTTTCAATTGTGCTAAGAGAGACTATAAAAAAGCTGCTCATATCCTTCCAAAAATGGGATAACATTGTAACAGGTCTTCCATTTCTTGCTCTACTTTACTCCCGTATCCAGTTTGAACATAGATCAACAAATCAAAGGGAAAATTTCCTAGCAACCACATTTTCCATTCACAAAGCTCGAAACTGAAAGTACTCTCTTCGGACATTATACCATGATCGATCACATTGTCAGAAGAAAACTCTCAAAAATTAATATAAAAGCAACAAAAATTATAAATAAAAAACACTCTTTACTCGTTTCTAAAACCAAATTAACAGAAAGGAAAAAGCTCATCCCTGAAATTAAGCAAAAAGCCAACATAAATCAGAGAAAAGTCAAAGAGAGCAACCAGTAAGCGCAAAATCACAAACCATGAAGTGATCGAGCTCTTTCTCATCTAAGACTTGACCATTTCCGAGCACAGAGTACTTAGCCAAGAGGTCCGGCGAGTGAGCCAGCTGCGAATCGATCCTGGCCAGCTGGTCCACAGGAGTCGCGATCCTCAAGCACGCCACATGAGCCGCCAGCAGCTGCTGGTACAGAGGATGCCCAATAATATCCGCCTTGCATTTCGCCTTCTCCCAGCTATCCTCGCCGTCCAACAACTGCTCCTCTCCTCCGAAGCTCCGCCGGAGGCAGGACGGGCCGCCGGAGACCGAGGAGGAGGCGGAGGCCGAGAGCGGCGATTGGAAGGCCATTTCGTGTGAAATAGGGTCCTGATAGGCCATTGGTGGGGAATTTTAAGTCATCGGTCAGTTAGGGGAAGAGAAAAGGGGGGAATTTGAGCTTGGTCTGGTGCTTCAATGGAGTTTTGTAGAGAAGGTTTGAAAGGAAGGACACATAAAAAGTCTATTTGGGTTGACTTCTGTTGAGTGGTTTAACCGTGTGATTTGCGGACACGTGTCGGATAATCGTATTTGATTAATCTTGTTTAATATTCTTTTTGTTTTGGAAAAGTGTCAAATTGTACAAATTTTGACCAGTTTAACCCCATGTCAATTTTCAAATTAAAGTAAAGCGATTAGGAGTGATTTTTTTAAAAGTCAAGATCAAGCTCTACGCATATTTTACATTACAATGTGTATAGTTGGCAACGCAACTGCTCATACGGAAATAAGAATATGGTTCGAATCTCATTAAATATATTTATTGAAAAATATTTAAAGTTTTAACTATAACTAAGATTAAAATAAAATTTCTGAAGATGCTTATAAACTATTACTAAACAAATATTTTACATTGCAAACTTGAGACTTTTTATTAGATGGCACTAGAAACTTTTAAGAGTTCATATAACCACTTTTAAATCAACTACTGCAAATAATAAAATTGTTAAGTTTAGAGGATTACATATACGTCGAATCGAACCAATGAAAAGCTTGTATGTTGTATTTTATGGAATTATGCAGTACACTTGTGTAAATCGAAGAATAGTAATGGTGATTTTTTAATGTTAGAAAAATATGAAATAAAATTGTTTAATGTATCAGGACGTTTCAAAATTTGTCCATTTTTTGTCCGGTCCTCCTGAACTTTCAAGAGTTTCTCTCGTCCACTTGAACTTTCTAAAAGTTTCTCTCGCCCCCTTTAAAAACTTTTAAAGTTTCTCTTATCCTCCTAGGTGCCACGTGTCAACTTTTGATTGGATGTCATGTTTGAAAAGTCAAACCAGTCAGAAGTCGACACGTGGCACCTAAGCGGGTGAGAGAAACTTTTAAAAGTTTTTAAAGGGGCGAAAGAAACTTTTAGAAAGTTCAGTGGGGCGAGAGAAATTTTTGAAAATTTAGGGAGACTGAACAAAAAGATGGACAAATTCAAGGAGGTCCGGATGCATTTAACCACATAAAATAATTACAACAAATGCATAAAAAGGATTTCAATAAAAAAAAGTTACAAGTAAATACTACATTAACCATTTAAATACGGATGATAGGATATAACATTATTGTAGGACATTGAAGGGATTTAAGCAAGGTTTGGAACGGAGATAGAAATATGTTTTTGGATTTTTTTGATATTTATTAACCAATAAAAATATAAGGGCAACTTATGTTATATAACCAAATTTAACTTTTTGTTACATAAAAATGTCTACTTCAACAAACTTATTTCATAAATAAGTAAAAAGTTAAACTAATATCATTAAGCATTTAATAAAGTAAAATAATGTCATTGTATACCCTATTATATATATGTAGTACATATGTCATACATTTTCCCTACAAAAAAATGTTATTGTTTACACTGCTAATACATTTTTATAACATATGTCTTATATAAATCATACATTGAACTTACATAGCATCACATATGCGTTACATATATAATGTATATGTCTTACATAAAAATTCTGAATTGGTTTGACAAAAAAAAACCACTTTTAACACTTATGTATATGTCTTAGTTATATCATCCATTGAACTTTCAAAGCATTACATATGTATTACGTACACAATACATATGTCTTTCACAAAAAATTTCGAGCTGATTTGATAAGAAAAGCAACTTTACACACCCCATTCATATACGCTACATATATGTTACATATGTTTTACAGAGTTATTGCGTAACACTACATATATTATACGTATCCCTTACATACTTGTATATTTGTGACTAATTAAAGAAGATTTATTCTAATTTAAGAAGAAGATAGTCGACCTCATCTAGCATGAGATTAAGGCTTGGTTGGTTGGTTGGTTAAGAAGAAGAAAATCTATTGCATATATTATATAACCATTACATATATTATACATATCATTCTCATTGTATACATTATTAAAGAAGCATTTTATTAAACACCTTGTATGCATCCTTTAAACATCATCATTTTTATCACTGTTAAAATTAGAAAAACATATTTTATCAAGCAAACTGAAACTGGAGTCGGAGCCAATTTCAACAATGATCGTCGACTTTGTTGTTGTCGTTCTCTTTTTTTTCATCATTTGTTAAAGTGATTCAAGAGCAAGATAATGAATAAAAGCATGTTTACTGGCCAAGTGATGCAAGTTGTTTAGGTTAACAAATTGAAAAAAAGAAAAAAGTATAACATGGAAGCCAATATCATCGCACATCAAAGTAATTGCAATTAATTGGGGTAGAAGCATAATAAATATCATTACACAACGAGTACAATGTAAGAAAGAGTGCAAGAAATTTGGTTGCAATTGAAAGAAAAGGTCAATTGGAGAGATTCAGAGGAAGAAAGTAAGAGAATTGGTGGAGGTTATAAAGAAGAAAATAAAGAAATTAGAATGTCGAATTGGAACCATGATTAGAAGGGAAATCATTAAGTAGGAGTCAGGATAGATGAAAAGTTAATTATGTAAATAAGATTGTCTTTGATAAAAAATATGTAAATATGTTCACTTTGGTCTTATTTTTACCAACGTGCTCTGCAAAGACCTTACTGTAAGGCTACTGACATTTGTATCAGGATTAGAACTTTTTGGTCAAATTCCTTCTAGATGGGCGCTGACAACCACATTAGGAGTATATAGAAAGATCCACTGGAAAATAACCACCGCAACAAGATGAGGATTTTTAGGCTCGACTCACGAGTATCGAACGAGCAAAAATATTTTTTTAAAGTACTATCAATCAAGAAATAAACTCACTCAAGAGAAACTTGTACTTTTGATCAGCTTGAGGATCATGTATGTCTTCTTTTCTCCGCTCATGTGTGCTCACCATCGTGTATTATAGACTGTAAACTTGTACTTTACAAACTTTGTACACGAGGGCCAACTGTGACTATCGATATTTTACTCAGAGCCGGTGATGAATCAATATATGATATTGGCACCTCTTGAGTCATTTTATCCTAAGTTAAAGGTTAATTCGAACGCTTGATCGTAAAAAAAATGAAAACTAATATAATTTCATTGAACCGAACAAGGACCGAAAATGAACTTTTTGTCACTCATAAACCCCCAATTTTCCCTAAAACAACCATGTTTTAGGTCAGAATTGGACCTAAAGTCACTCGGGTCAATCCAGGGCTAATTTTGCCCAAAAAGGAGCCATTTTGGGCTCCCCCGAGGTGACAGGCGTGGATCTCCACTCCTGTCGCCTAAGAGGCGTGGATTTCTCCATGCATGTTGACTTGGGACCTTCACGAGGAAGGTTGTTGAGTCTTATTTGGACTCTAAAACCTTTCACCCTTGTTTAGATGACTCTCCAAGGAATTTATGCCTATAAATAGAGCATTTTAACTCTGAAAAATGGATCTGAAACCACTGAATTCTCTTTGCAACTCGAATTTTCTCCTGCATTCATCCTCGAGCAAGACTTTGCTCTTCTTTTCAAAACCCGAAGTTTCTCGCTCAAATTTCTTCACTAGAGATTAACCTAGTTTGGTTCTAGACTGCTTTTACTTCCAAAAACACTGATTACTTCGATCCTTAAAGGTTTGGTTCGTGAAATCAAGTCGCTTTCAAAAGAATCGATCAACCGTTCGAGCTACAAAAAGCTCCAATTCGAGGTAATTTTTTTGATGCTTTTCAAAAATCCAACGTGATTTGTTGTTGTAACACGATTTTAACTTAATTAGGATGAGTTTAATTTGTTTCTTCTGAGATTAAAACCCGAATTTTCTTGATTTAGAGTCAAACAAGGTATAAAATCAACCTGAAAAGTACATTGTTTTTTGCAATCTGATCTTTTCTGACTTTTTTCTTAGGTTACTATTTCTAAAGGATTTTTATTGTATTTTTATGTTAAATTAGACTCAATTAATTTTCTAATGATAGTAAAATCATCAAAATCGGATCTGTAATGAATTAGTTATGATTTTTTTTAAGTTGACCTAAAAAACCAAAACGGTTTCTGGACCTCCAGGATTGTTTGTTAATTCTGCAATTTTATGTAAATTCAATTGTAAATATAATTTAACCATCATGAACTAATTTCAATAAAGATTATATACATATCTTTTGAGATTAATTTGAGTTTGTATAAATCCTGAAATCATCGCAATGAATATGAGTCACTGAATCTGGAAATTTTGTAAATAACCTGAAAGTTTCAACCATAAACCCTAATCAAATGTTGTTATTTTTTGTGCAAACCCTAGTTCCATAGATTCCTAGTCCTCTTAGGAGTCTACTGTAAAAAGTTGAGGTCAATTTGAAATCTTTTGCTATTTTTCATGTTAGTTTTCCCGAGATACGCCTAATCTATCCCGCCTAGGTAATACACTTCTAATATACTTCTATAAGCTTTAGAACTCCTATAGGTTTTCCAATACTTATATAAAACGAATTCTAATTCATGTAAAACACTCAAATCATCTTGTAAATGACTTCTAACATGTAAATAACTCTTAGTTTTCTTAATCAAATGTAAAAATTATCTTTTAGGATTAGGATAAAATCTGAGTTCGAGTTTGATTAAGACTCGAACTCTTTCTTCCTTAGACTTAGGATCGACTTCCAACTCTCAAAGTTCGAGTTTGATTTACTCAATATACTTCCCCTAGATTTAGATCCGAACTCAAACTCTTTAGGATAAGATAACCTTGATGATTAGATGGAATCCAAATTGTATTTGGAGATTTATAGTGGAAGTCAACTAGGATCGATCTCTAAACCAAAATAAATGATTCAAGGACCTAGAGCTTCATAATAGGCCAAAATCTCGAGACATAAGATTCCTCCCCGAACTCAGAATCATTATTTGTAAAGCCCAAAAACCGATGCATGCTAGGATTCCCCTCTTGTTTGAAATGGTTGAGATTATTTGACTAACAAACGTGGCGCATACCCGAACCTAGGTAGGAAATTGAATCAACAATTTCAGTATGCATGTCATGTGTGGACCAAGTAGGCAAGTTGTCCGGACTCAATCTCTGGTTAAGTGTTTTCAAATCGGTTGACGACACGGTATATTAATTCCCGATAGAGCTGAGTGACGACTCCAACACTTAGCTCGAGCTTAGGTTCGATGTAGTTTTTAAGGTTTGAGGTACTTTTTAACTTAATTTTCAAACCGTTGTTAACAAAACCATCTGTTCCTAGCAATCGGTCAACTCAGCCTGAATCTGTAGGAATGTGGGATAATCAGAAATGCGGTAATCTGAAATAACGAAATCACTAGGTTGGTGGGAAATCATAAAAAAAAACCTATATACGTAAAAAAGTTGCTCACTAATTGGCAGAACAAAACTTATTAACGGAAACTTAATGAAACTTATTGGAACTTAATCAAACAAAAATGTATATCAAATTATTTGAAATTTAATAAGTTTTATTCTTATTAAAAATTTATTGAAATTGATTGAATGGAATGTAACTTAATAGAAACTTAATGAATTTGAATTGAAGTAAAATTTAATGAGTCTGAAGTTAACTTAACTGAATGGAAAACAAGCAGAAAAGAATAGTGTTAAACGAACCGAAAATTTTCAAAATGTTAAATCAGGTGGTTACTTTTTTGTTTTGTTTAGGATTTACTTTTTCTTTTGAGTAATGTATTTCATTTATCAAATTATAAGTAAAATTGCATAATTTTTTAAACTTGTAATTGCATAGCTTATGAAAAATAAAAGCAAATATGAAAGTAAATATTTGGCATCTTACTTGTAGATTTTAATTGTATTTAATGAATGCATTATATATATATATATATATATATATATATATATATAATGCATTCATTAAATATATATATATATATATGTTAAAACCGAAAATGGAAAGGAATTTCATTTTTATCTAGTTCGATTTGATTTACTATTGTAATACAATTTTCTTGGTTATATGTTTTCCTCTAATTAAAACCCCTATTTACAAACCTAAAGGGTGTGGTCTAGCAGTAAGGGTTAGTTTATCCTTAAGCATCAATCAGGAATCGATCTTTGGGGATGTGTATGGAGTAACATTAAATCTTGTGGCCAATCATCCTAACCTTTGAGGTTCTGTAAATTGGTGATTGGTGATTAATCTGGATGTAGATATGATTTAAAGGTGCTGCCCATAGTTAGGACCCGTCCAGGAACCTCGTGATAAAAAAAAAACTATTTACAAATATATATAATAAATTACAGCTTAGTTTTTTCAAAATATGCTTAAGTAGTCATGGACGGTTATGCAATGTTCAACCATTTGTAATTATTTCAATAGTTTGTTTAATTTGGCGAGTATCTGTAGGTATTGGAGAGTTTTCCTTCGGCTGAATGCATCATTAGATCCCCCATTTTTTTCTAAAAATCTTTAAGATTTTCAATCTTTTTGAAAGATCATGTAGGTCTCTCATCTTTTAAAAAATGCACCTCTTAAATTTCTCAGACGTACAAAATCACACTCATCCAAGAAAGTGTGTCACATGTGCGTCACGTCAGCTGTTACGTCATTTTTCGTCGAAAAATTCTGTAGCTGGAAAATTTTTTCATCGGAATTTTGTTACCAAAAAATTTTGTCGAAGTCGTCGAAGTTATGTTGTTGTCGCTGGAAAAGTTCATTGTTGGAAATGTTACCGGAACAGTCAACCACTCTCTAAAAAAATTAAACTTAACATGTCAGCTGTCATATCAGCGTTAAGAAATTGAAAAATATACTTTTCATGAGTTGAGGAATTTGCGGAGAAGATTGGGATCTAAAAACTTTTATGGGAAAAAATGGAGACCTAACCATGGATTCAGCGTTATCCATCTTATGCCGTGGAAAATGTCCATATCACGACATACAAAATTTTTGATTCAGACGTGTCAATCCTGTGTTCTATGGACCACTTTCGGCATGAATGCAGCCAATTATACACCTGCACGTGTCAATCAGGACCACTACATTCATCTATTTTGCTTTCAATTTTCTCTGCTGTAAACAAAGGATGTGGTTCCAAATGATAAAGAGCGTGGGCCCCGTCGTAGGACTCTGTCAGAATGCTGACATATAAATGGTTCATACATATTTATTAGATATTTTTTTAATACATAATCCCCTAAATTTACCACGAATAATCTAATAATTCCCTGAATTTTAAAAAGAGTCAATTAAATTTCTGAACTAAATAAAAATATAATTCTTAATCTCTTAAATCAAATTTTTCCGGTCTCACTATATAAAGTGTGTCACACTTTATGCCATTTAATCAATTTTAAAAATCACAACCAATTATATTGCACTACGTGTCATTCTAATTAAAAACATAAAAAAATCAATTTGGGAAATTAACCTCTAACCATGGTTGGCGACAACGAAGTTGAGATATAGCTTTTAGAAACCACTCTCAAAAATGAAAGCTCTAAGGTGTGTAAAGATAAACTAAAATTGAAAATTTGTAGATTAATTTTAGTTGTTGAGTTGTTGTTTCAATTATTATTGCAACTTGATGATTGGGTATGCCGGATATACAAGAAGAATTCGGGTGCCCAGAAACCTGTTCTAAAATGGCTCGTCTTCTTCGTTCTCGTCTCATCTTGACGATGTGATAGATTCTTTGTCCGTGATCGACGAATGTCTCTTTTCTTTACCGAAACCGATACAGCCCGAAAAGAAAATCAATATCAGCCGATTGGATTCGAGTAACATCGATTGGGCGAATCTTGCTGGGTTGAACTCGACAACTGAACTGAGTCAAGCTCAGCCTGTGACCCATATGGGTTTAGATACTCGACCCAGCTGGTTACTGTGGAGAAAAGAGTGAGAAAGGAGTGGTGGAGAGAGAAAGAGTGGGTAAAGAGTACTCTTGCCGTGTTAGCATTTTCAGTTGCTTGACTTTTCAACCATGCTTATGTAAGCTGCCAACTAAGATCTAAAGGGCTAAGAGATGTACTTTTGTCAAAATTCAGGTAGTCGGTTGGCTCTTTTTAAAGTTGGAGGATCACTAAGTTTTTTCTATAAAGGAGAAAATTATATATCTTGCCTTTTTTTTCTTCAAAACACATACATGAATGTCATGTACGATATTTTAGAAGATACATACATAACGTTTTAAGTGCCCTAAATTGATGAGTGATAATAAATCTCTTAAAATTAATAAAACTATTCGCTTCAACAACTCCTTAAATACTACGTGTTATATTGAATTAGTTTGACTTATTCAAAAAATAACAATTTTTTAGATTTTTTTATATGGATCCAAAACTTGAGAATTTATATATAGTGCCAGATTTTGAAGAGTATCCAAAAATTCAATAGTTCTCATAAATTAAGGGCCCACACTTTTTTTATTTTTTTGTTAAGTTAATATTATTTACAAAAGGCCAAATGCTCTTTTGAGAGCTTCAACTATTCCATTTTTGGTAAACTAGGACCTCAACTATCTAAATCACCTCTCAAGAGCTTAAATTTTTAAGAAGTGATCCAACTAAGAGCCTCTGCATCATTTAACCAATTGCACTTGAGCAAGTATATTTCACTTGCTCACCACATAAGCGGTTTGACTTTTCAAACCAATAAATGCATGACACGTGACATGACACATTTTAGAAAAAAAAAACAAACGTTAAAAACCCCAAATTGACCTTGCTTCCATCCCTCCCTTTCCCCTTTCTTTTTCTCTTCGCATGAATTCGGTTCTTCGACTCCACTAACGGAGCCCCTCCTCTTCTCTTACATTCAGTTTCGCCGATATCAAGTGTGACAAGCAGGAAGCGACGGCGATTTTGAGCGGCGGTGTGAGAGAAAGAAGAGTTAGGGTTGCGGTTTTTCGATCTCCAATTACTCTCTCGATTGCCGGTGATATTTGGATTAGAATTTCTTTTTCTGTGTCTTGTATTGGATTTCTCACTTCTCTTTTGTTTTCTTGCTTTTTTCTATTTATCAATTATGGGGCAGATGATTTTATTTTGAGGAATAGACTTCTGGTTCTCCACTATGGATTTGTTTCGCTAGAAATTGTCTGGTTTTAATCATTAGCCTCGTCGGAAAGTTCAGTA
>CAOJBJ011693858.1:0-15210 GCA_948291685.1 Euphorbia celastroides | reverse complement strand
TTTATATTTATGTTTGTTTTTTACCTTTTCTATTCTTTCAGTATGCAAATGGAAATGATAAAAAAAACATGACAACTAATCCGTTGGTATTACAAATAGTACAATTAGCCTTGAAACAATAGCTTTTTTTAGTTTAAAACTGTAACATGTAGATTTTTCATGAGTTATATATATACACATTTTTATGTATCAAAATTATTGCATTATGAACATGTGTTTTCCCATCAATTTTACAAGGCGAATTTGCCCCTCCGAACTTAAAATTCTGCCACTGCCACTGCTCCCGGCGATGAGATTTTGTAAGAGGGGGACTGGTTTTTGGCAATTAATTGCTAGATGTGAAACTTTTTGTTTAGATGTTTTTGAGTTTTGAATTGGTGATTTCAATTGATTGAATGAATGTTTTAGTTATTTGGTAACAATTTATATGTTGATCGAAAAATTTGATCGAAATTTTTCGCCGGCGGTAGACAGTGGCCGGCCGGACTGTCGCTCCCCCTTCCCCAAATTCCTGGATCCGCCACTGCATCCACTGTACATTTGGATTCGTCAAACAAAGTTATGTAATCCATCATCACCAATTACATGTTAACATCAAACAATTAGAGCTTCCTCTTAGCAAGTTCCATCACCAAAATCACTTGCAGTTGAAGCAATAGCAACAATTATGTATTCTATGAAGTGAAACGTTCCAGCTGAATTATCATCACACTTATGTCATCTACACAGCCTCTTCTTAATGATACCCCTGCTAAGTTTTTACACGCCACCAATGCCTCTGGTTTATCCACACCAATGCATAAGGACCTAACAAGATCAACTGCTTCTTGATTGCTGACCTGAAACAATGGGAAGAAATTGAAATCAATTTCAATCCAGATGCTGAAAATTTGGACCTTATTACACAAGAACACATCAGAAATTGACCTGCATGAACAAAGAAATTACCTTGTCCCAAAGACCATCAGAGGCCAAGATCAAGAACTCGCAATCACTATCGATCTTCAAGGTTTTAGTTTGGGGTTCTGCAATCACCCATTGTTTGAGATTTCTATCTCCAATGCCTCTACTAACAGCTAGAGATCCTTGTATCCTCCAAATTCCATTGTGACAATCAACATATCCACCCTATAAAATAAGGAAAAAGAATAAACCAATCAGCCACTATATTTCTTTGTACATCATGCAGAAATCTGAAATTGAAATTTCTGTTATCTCCTTACCAGAGCTTGAATTCTGTCCTTTTCATCTTCTCTAGAGGGCCGGTGATCAGAAGTGAGCGCCTCTGCAACTCCTCCACGGCTCATAACAATCCGGCAGTCACCGGCGTTGGAAACAACGAGATTATCGTTCTGGACAAATGCGGTGGCGCAACAAGCACCGCCGCCAACGCTTTGCTTTAAGAAATCTTCGTCTGTGGTCAAATAGCCATTTCTAATTGCCTTTTCAATTCCTTCTTCGCTTCTGTTTGTGATCTCCGCCATTATGTTCTTCCCTAAATTCTTTGCAGCGAATTCAGCCGCTTTTGCTCCTCCATGGCCATCAAAAACACCAAAAATTGCCTGTAAAGATAGAATTTCATTTATCAATTCCATCATCATCGCTAGAATATCATCAAAAGTAAAAGAAAATCAAGTCCTCTTTTTCCGTTTGTTTGGATATTATAGAACAGGAATAATTCACGAAAGGAAAAAAATACCTGTTTAGAATCTCCTACAACATCAACAGAAGCAGAGTATCGATCCTCGATGAATCGTCTCCTTCCTCGCTTACAATAAACCGCATATTCCTCTTCGTCCACCTCCAAAACCTCCGCAATTTCCTCCTCTCTTCTCGGCGTCTCCAGACCGAATCCGCGAACTCCAGCTATAATCGGAATATCAATCCTCGCCGGCCTTTTCCTCTTCAACAACGCGCCGGAATTTGCTTTCAATATGTTCTCGTTGACTGCAATCGAAAGCGGAGATTTAGGCGTCGAAGACGGCGTCGACGGTGATTGCGCTGCCGGAGATTGAGATCCGTTGACTGGTTGCGAAAGGATCGCCTTGCAGAAGATCGAAGGAATTCTCGGCGATGAAAATATCGGCGAGTTTGGGACACGAATTGCGACGGCGCCCGGCATATCGTTTTCCGATTCGGTTACCGGTTTGTTTAAGATTTCCCCGTTAGAGATGAATTGAAATCGTATAAATTATTGCTGTTGTTGAACGAATTGCGGAAAACTCGGTATTTATATGCGTCTGAAAAGCTAAACGAAATCGTCTAGATGGGCGGTGGACTTGGTTTTGACCTTGTATTGAACGCTAAGCTCGTATACAGTTGTTTTTTAGCAATTGTTTTGTAAAAGCGGGAATGCTCAGTCACGCGCTTCCAAGAAGGCGTGCTCTGTTTTCGCTTTTGACCATTTATGAACTTATGAGGGTGAAATTTACTCGGAATTATATGGAGGCATGTCATTACTTAAATATATTTTATTGTATATATTTCCCAAATGTACCTACCTTGTTATATAGCGAGTCATTTTTATCACTGTAGATAAAATCTGTTTTTTTTATGTAGTTTTAGAACAATTCAAATGAAAATTTTTTAAGTGTCAAAATTGTCCGACAACAAACGTATTATTTGAAAGTTTTTTAATAAATATTTTTACATAAAACAATAGCTATAGATGTTACTACAGCCTTTTTTAACTACTTTGAAGACAATAAATTATAATTTTTACAAAAATTATCTGGAATAGCTTACAGTTACATTTGTAATAATAAATCATCGTAAAACTTTAAAAAACATAACCTTAAAGAAGATGAAAATTTATGTACAAATGTACCTATATTTTTTTATTATTAACTGTTAAATTTGGAAGGTTTATAAATGAGTGTGAGAATGAATTATGGATCATCTAAAAGACTCGAGAATAATGTAATTCGTTTTTCCAATAAAATTTGAGTGGTAGCAAAATACAGAACATATGATTTTTTCATCTAAGCACTAAAATGGTTTAACATCAATTATTAAACAGTAGTAGATTTATATTTAATTAAAAGAACAATAATATAAACAAGTATCTATTTTTTGATGAATAATGAAAACAAGTATCTATTTAACTTAAGACCAATTTAATAATTATTGAATAATTACGTTATGATAAATATCTATTTTAACTGTATAGTTTCTATCAAATAGTGATATGAAAAAAATCATACATCTTATATTCTTACGTATTGTATATTTATTTGAGGTTGACTAAGAAATTTAAAGCCAGCGATATTGGAGGCTATTGTAAATAAAAAATAACTCATATGTATTGAAAGCTGAAATTGTCCATAAAAAAAGCTGAAATTAAAAAACTTATGCATCTACTATCAATTGAGATCGAAATATTCTTGTTTGTCCCACAGAAAATTTTATTAAAAATAGATAAAATTTAAAAATATCTTATTCTTCTTAAGAAAAAAATATCTTATTCTTTCTACAACCAAAGCTGCATAATTTAGTGTGATAATCGTAAATTTAACTCATATAATCTTCACAATATCAAATCCCCTCATCACACAAAAGAAAAGTTACATCTTCAATTAGAAAAAAAAACTAAGATAAATAGTAGTATCTTTGTAGGTACAAAGTATGAGGATGCAAGCAAGTGATACACACGCGCACATAACAAGGAAGATTGTTAAGAAAAAGTGGATTATTACAATGGTCAAACACGTTAATCTCTCCGGCGCTGAGCTGTAGACCCCGATCTCTACTACCACTGCCACTCATTTTACCATTTATTCAATTCTCAACTTCCGCATACGTGTTGCGATCTCATTGGTTTACGCTGCAGGCTGTTACATGTGCTTAAAGGGTAATATCGTCCATCACGCACCGTTGATTGATACGGTCAAAACTTTGACCTTGTGCTTTAATGTTTTATTGGACTCTCTTTTCTATGTATCGAATCGGTGGATTCTGATGCGGGAAAATATAAGCACTTTATTTTTCTTCTTTTTGTATTTGAGTAGTTTATTCTAATATCTATTTTAAAATTAATTAGATTTCCTGCTTTTTCAGGTAAAATACATGGAATCTAACGGGTCAGATTTTGCGAAGTGGATTTCCATCGTTGCCGTATACAGAGATGTTGATTTTGAAAGATTTATTTTCATATATATTTTCCAAATGATAAAAAATATTTCTTTATTAGATGTTTCTAGTTCTTTTATTATACCTCATATTTTATACTGATCATAATTTTTAATATAGACACTATTTTAGAACTATGGCATATTCTCAATTTTACACAAAATCAAAGATTGACATCATTGTTTAAGACTCTTAAATGTTGATGAACAAAATCTCATGTCATGAATTGATTGTGTCAATCATGCCTGAGCTGATTCTCCTTTTATCATCTTCTACATATTTTATACATTTTACAATTAAACTTTTGTTCATGGTTTGACATTTTCATGTCATGACACAATTCCTTCTTGAAGCAGTTTTAAATTTGGTTTATTTAAAATCCGATATAATACGAGTAAAATTAGTAATAAAAAATAGAGCAAAATTCATAGACTGAGATAGGAAACTCAAATCACATAAGATTAATAAATTATAAGGAGCAATTTTTTTCACTTATTGTCACGACCTTTACCTCCAGAAAAGAAAATGTTGGGTTCTTAACTTTTTTTCTAAAAAAATAAAGGACATTATTTATGACAAGAAGACAACAAAAACTTGTTATAGTAGTCTAGAAGAGAATGACATGGTATACATATTAGAGAAGTTGTGTTCCACTTGATACCAAAAGGCTTCTAAATTGGCGCCTCCTCATTTACCCTTTCTTTTCTAGATTTTGGACTCTTAATTTTCTCAGTCAAACTATTTGCAATATGTTTGCCATAGAAGATTGAAGTTTAACATTGAGGTCACTTGTTGAAGTTACTAGTCTCGCCCATCTTTTTATTGTTTTTGTGTGGCAAATGAAGATATAATCGTGTATTGTTGTTTTTCAAGTGATTATATCGAAATGACTACTTTGACAATTATCATTGTTTCTTGATCTAATGCATCGAAATCTCCTGAAATTATCCCCTGAATTTTCAAAAATTCCTTTTATCCCCCTGAACTCACAAAAATGTACCTAGTAACCCCCTTCAATATACAAAAATGCACCACTGTGCCCCCCTAAATGTCACGCGTCGAATTCTAATTGGCTTGACTCTTCAAAAAATTCATTTTTTCAATAAATTTTTAGGTTTGAAGGCACTTTTTAGATAAGTTTCGAAGGTGAGAGACTCTTATAAACAAGTTCAAGGAAGGTAAAAGGAACTTTTGAAAGTTTAAGAAGACAAGGGGCTATTCGAAACAATTTAAGAAAAATCCCGATACATTAGACCTTTGTCTCTTACAACCAAAAAGAAACTTCATTAACAAATACTGAGCATCACAAGACCAACGGCATAGGCGCATAGCATCGCTTTCACCCCTAATTGTTCGAAGACAACACAACTTGAGCTAAGCTTTGTACTATTTGTTTCCTATATATGTTGACAGGGAATTATAATAGAAATGTTCAAAATCTCTAATTCAAATACAGCAATCGTCCAAAATTAAGAACTAATGAAGATGGAATAACAGTTATTCTTTAGTTGAGATTTCATAAAACTTTTATTCCATTAATGAGATTACAACTTAATATTAGCCTGAACCTAATCATCGAGAAGAGTTTTACAGACTCCACTGTAAAGATACCACTCATTTTCCAATCCCGAAAAATACTACCAAAACCTGCATTAAGATTCAAAAGGAAGTCTTTTATGAGCCTCATGTCTCGTTCATTAACCAATATCATTGACCTTCTGGTAGACAACCACTACTTAAACAACTCAGGCAAAATTGGGTAATATCCTCGCCAAAAATATCCCAATAAATCTGAAAGAAACCGAGATTAAAATCCATCTCGACCCGTAGCCTTGTTTAGATGCATAGAGAAAATAGGTTCACGTACCTCATCTATCGAAAAGGTTCACAAATATAATTTCTAATCACTCGTTGATAGACGAAAAAGTTAAGACCATCATAAAGGGACTATGGAAGAAAGTTGGAAAATTAGATCTCTTACATGAAAGTCCATGGGATTAGTATAATACATATATGATGAGTTCTCCATGTCAGATGCTAAAAATTATGACTCCAAAAGCACAAACCATGAAAAAAACCATTGATTTGGGAAAATTGATGGATATGTGTGGAATCATGCATTGAATGCTAAAGTTGAAAAAAATGGTTAATCTGGTAAAGAATATTAATTACAATAGTCTAATCCAAAAATTAATAAATCTAAAGTATTCAACAATCATAAAGTTCACACTAACAAATCAATGTTTCTGTAGTTCAAACATCAAAAAAGAGAATCTCAATCTGTTATATCAAAGCAAAGTTTAGCCTCGTCCCAAGGGCCATTGATCTCAAACTTGTACTCCTGAATCTTTATCAGCCAATAAGGACACACCACATTCACAAACACCAACAAACCAAGCAACAACCCGAAAAGCAACTTGTGCAACATATAAACAAAGGCCAGCGCAGCAACCATCAACCCGAAAGAAAACAAAAGATGCAACCGAAATGAGCATCTCTTGACACAAAACGTTATAAAAGGACCGAAAAGAAACACTTGCAAGGAAAAACAACATAAGAGCAAACACATGAATCCTTGAGGGAAGGCGAGATGCAATGAAAACCGAGGCAACAATAGAGGCATTTAGAGAGACACAGCTCGCTAGAATCGGGTTTTCTAAAGCCCCGGGAGCTCTTATAGTTGACCCTGAATAGTCGTGCAGAAAGAGATGAATGACCATAAGTGAAACAGTAACTGCCCATATAGAATCTGAACTTATGGACCTTGTGAGAGTATCATAAATAGGAGCTAACACATATAATCCAGTGATGAAAAATGAGATGTTTAGAGCATAATGGAAGAGAAGCTTAAGAGAAAGCATTTCTTTGGTTAAAAGTAAGATGAGGAAACCCGAACCAAGAAGGCTGGCATCGAGAAGTAACAGGGACTTTTCATTGAGGATGGATTGCAAAGTGTAGGTCCAAACCAGGCCAACAAGTACAACAATGCAGAGATATTGAGAGATGGAAACCGAGTCTTGCATTACCTTTAGTAGCTCTCGTTTAACAACATTAGCATTCATAACCATTTCTTCAAGAAAGGAATCGTCGGTGTCGTTGTCATCAAATCCTGGCTGCATCCCTCCATATGCCACTATTCTCCATTTTGCCCGGGGCAAAGAGCTCTCATTGTTGATATCCATTGTCATTCAGCTGTGATGTTTGGGTGAAAATAGTTTTTACAGTTCGAGATGATCAGTTAAGTTGAGTATCGTATCTTCCTCCTCTCCAGGCCTCCAATCTATCAGATGATTTTCGAAATTTAGCAATTCAGTATTACATAATTGTACTTGACCAACAAAAAGAACTGAGAATGGATTGATTATATGAATGAATGAGAGAGGCGAGAGCATTTATCAAAAATTCAAAATATACAAAGTGAAAATAATCAATCAAATAGATTGTGTGATCATCCTCAGAAAAACCATCCTTAGATCTAGCAAGTGCAAAGATTACCATCAAAGATGAGCACGTAATCAAATCCCACAGTATGTAGAAATCTTATAAGCTATGACGTAATAGACTAATACCAACACAACATTTCGCATATGTCCCGGCTCGATTATTGCAAAAGCAAAGCCGATAAATCAAAATATAGGAAAATTGAACCTAGACAACTCTCAATATAATTCAAGTCCATTAGAAATGTCAACTCTATTGAACTGGGAATAGGATTTTTTAAGACTTGCAAACTTTCTTTGAAGAGAAAAACCAGAAAAAGGGCTTCAGATACTAAGGCAACTAAATGGATAGGAAATCAATTATGAAAGTGACATCTAACAAAGTCATTCTTAAGACCTAAAAACAAATAGAAGCACATTTGAGTTTTTACAGCAAAAGAAAGAAGTTTAAAGCTACAACTTTAGTCAAGAAAAGCATCATGATTAAAGATTTGAAATTAGTAATATTGTGATTTCACTGAGTGTGAGACAATTCATCACTATGTAATAAAAGATATTTTACATATGATTTAGAAATGTTCACAATAAAGTTGACATTTTGTCAGCTAATAAATTAATGGCTAATTAAAGTTAATTGTCATTTGAATGACTCTATCAGCAACATAAAATAAAACAATAAACAAAAGATGTACAGTTGTACACAACGAAATTTTTTAAATAAATTAAGAGCTAAAACTTCAGATCTTATGTGCGTTGTACTTAAATTTGTTGTCAAATTCCACTCAAAAATTTCCCTCAGACAAGAGACAAAATTTTCATTGGAAAACCCAAGTGTGGTCTAGAACCTGTGACCTCTAGAACCAACAACTGCTGGCACACAAGTGACTAACCGCAGTCCTCATAATGACAGAAGAATTTTACTACGCTGTTAGCACCTGTAAGGAGTTCTAACACAACTAAAATACCTACTAGTATGAGAACATATGCAACATTGTAAACATTAATCATGTAATTCTTCAAATAAAATTCTCGAAGTCCCAAAAACAATTTCCCTCCCTTGTGCATTTCTACAGGACTCAGAATGTAAACAACATTGCACAAGCTGAACAAAAGAACTTTCAAATTCAAAAATATGTTTACTTAACTGATGTTGAAGACCAAAACAACAAGAAATTGATCAAACTTTAACTCTCACAACGAGGTGTGCTCGCCAGTAATGCTCATGGAATGAGAAACAAAATGAGAAATTGTAATTGAATTACTGGAAACGGTAGCTTGCTAGTCTGAAGAGATGTGATACAAATAAATCAGGTAACAACTTAAGAAAGCAAATAATTGCCTTCAGTTACAATTTTTCAAGAAGATAATGAACTGATCAGAATAACCATATCAAGACAGGGAAAACATCATACACTTTGTACCACAAAATTACTTAATTCACTAACTTACGCCCGAAAATGGAGAGCAAAGAAGAAAAAAAGAAGTGATCCATATAAAGACAACACCAATTGGAGACCTTATTCAGTATAGAACAAAAAATAATACTAATTGCAAGTCTGCACTCGTAATTACTTTCAAACCACTTGATGTTGCATATAAGAAGCTAAAATCAGGCCAGTTGCAACCACATTTCACCTAAAGAATCTTCTACCTTTGTATATAAATTCCTCCGTGAGCAGAAAGAAGCAAGCTTCCTTTTCCATTAACCCAGTACAGCTATCTAGGACTTTCCCACTAATTTAAGAACATTTATTGGCATTTTATCAATCTGAAGAACAATCAAACAAAGGACTTCATCATATTGATGAGGACGATTACAATCAATGCAAATTCTATATTTAAAAATCTAATTACGCGTTTTACATGAACTCGATAACAAGCCAAATCTAAGGAGTTAACGAGCAATGAATACAAGGAAACTCACTAAGATTGATCATTAAGCCAATGCCATTAGAGCTTGAGCTGATATCGTGAAAATTACTTCAGAGATTGAAAAGGGATGACGAGTCAGACGTGGGATTTGTCATGGAACCGTTTTACCCAAAAGCTTAAGCTGATGGGTAAGGACCAATCTTAGTATTTATAATATCTCGGACACTCCCCCGCACGTGAATGCCCCTTGGGCTTGAAGGGGGTACAACACAGGCCCACTCTACCATGTGTTGAAACTCAACTTAACAAATGGAGCTGTCAGGATTCGAACCCTCGACCTTTAGGTCAACGAGGCCCTGATACCATTTCATGGAACCGTTTTACCCAAAAGCTTAAGCTGATGGGTAAGGACCAATCTTAGTATTTATAATGTCTCGGACAGGATTGTGGCCTATATTTTTAACGTTGCACAGGAAAAGAAATCAGATATCCCTCTGAACACAAGCAGTTGATTTATTATATGCAAAAAGAAAGACCAATTTGAGTAAATGTACATACAAATTAGATATCCCTTTGAGATAATCAGAAAAGGCAAAATATGTTGTTGGTTGAATTTAAAATTATTGCTCTACATGGAATTTCGTAGATCTAACATACAAAAATGTAATATCTAAACTCACCTGTTTTGTAGCTGCTATCCAAGCAATTCATATGTTTCTTTGAACTTTATATAACCCTGGAGTGTTTACTGTTCAGAGAAAAAAGTCAGCAAACTAAAAGAAATCACAAAAGAAAAAAAATGAGATAGATAAAGCAATGCATTCAAATATCATATGTTCAAACGAGCAGCCTAAGATCAAGATCATTTAATACAATTAAATTTTATAAACGCTACAATCTCCTGGGAACTTTGCCTATTTGAAAGCCACAATTTTTTAAATATCCAAATTTCATTAACAACTAATCCTTTGAATCAGAATTCACAAATTACGTAGCTCAAACTCATCTTCAGGTTCAAAATTTTGGGAAAAAAATCAAATGTGTAACTATATTGATAGAGACTCTAATAGTCAAGGAAAGTGAACTAAACAGAGAGCCCAGGCGATTCATAAGTAAATGCCACATGTGAAATTGAATGAGATTTGTACAAATTAAACGAAACTACAGTTTTGATTCGGACCTAATTTGAATTGAAATTGACCGAAATCAATCAAATTCATGAATTTCGAGAAGAAAATCAACATATGACAATCAAATCAAGTTATACGATGAAGATCTTAACTTCAAACAGATAGCAACGCCATTTCACTTTCGAGAATCGAAATATACTGAGGAAAACGCGCGAAAAGACTATCCAATCGGTTTTATGTTCACGAAACAAACCTGAGGATAAGATGAACGACTTGAAAAAGCTGGAACGAAACGGTGGAGGACATGGGTGACAGGATGAGTGCTTTCAGCAGTTACCGATTCGCACTTGGCTACCCTGTGCACGCCAGAATTCGGAGGTTTAAAAGCGATTATCATTTGCATTTAAAATTTACCAAAACCAGAAGCTACAGTACTTCTTTAGTATTTAAATATTAATATTTGGTTAATAATTTACATCATTCAACATTCATTTTTTTTTTTAAATAATTATATGAACTTTGAAAATGCTGAGTTCGAATCTAAAATCTCTGACCTGTACATTAAAAATAACACCGATTGAAATAACTCCAATTAATATCATTTACTTCTTTAATAGTCACTATTTTATTTTTTTATTCAATATCCTTTTTCCCCGTTGTCATCTCTTTACAAATATGAAAGAGAAAACGAAAACAATGAAATCTTGCGTTGTTACCAGTTTCATAATCATTTCTTGTATTTTGCTGACTATTTACATTCTAAACAAAATCTCAAAAAACTACACATTTAACACTGAATAGCTTGATAACTAGGTTTTGGTTTAATCCTTTAATTCAATCAACCAAAAGCTACTTACACCTCTCATATGGATATAGTTTCTTTTTAACGTTCCTGAGTAGACTTCTTCAATTAGTTTAGCTTTGTACATTTATCCACGTAAAGATTTTGTCCGATTTTTATTTACACGTATAGGTTGAGTTCTTTAATACCATGCTTTTGTTACAACTTTTTTAGTCTATTTGATGTTTTTGTCAAATATTAAAAGGAAACAAATCAAAGGTTGAGTTACTTTTGAACATACTTCATTCATTCTGCTTTTTTTTAAGACAAATTTGTCAAAGTGCAAGCTCAGACCATAAGGGTCCGTTGAGTGCCTTGAGGTTATGTCATAATAGATTTGAACACTTGCCTTGGATTGACTTTCAGATCATAATTGCTCTAGTAAATAACTAAAAAAACTAGATAAATACGAGATAAGAGAGAAAGAAACTAATAATAAATACCAATTGAGTTTTAGTCCAATTGGTACATCTAAAAAAAATACTAGTGGATAGAGATGACCAGAGTTTGAATCCTTGCTCCTTCACAAACTATTGTTGATAGGTCTCTTTAATGTGTTGTTCGAAAAGAGTAGAATTCAGTGATTATTCATTCCTAGGAACCAGAATGATCATAAATGTTTTGTTGGTATTTTCAAAATTTTGGAGCTCCAACCATGAAAAGAAAATTAGTTTGATACATCTTTAATTCAATTGTTTTTGCCTCCGTTTTATTTTCGCTATTTTTACTCACTAGGAAGAGCTATAATGGACCCGACATATATAGTTTATCAAATTTCGCATTCTTCAATTCAATTGATTTATGGCGTAACGGTCATTTTGGGGTACAACGACTTTTATTCACCAAAATTACAAGATTTTCTGAGCCTTTTCGACAAATTATTAGCACTTGATTCCTTTTATGTTGATATATTATGGTCGTAGTCCACTACCAAACAATAAATTACGATTAATTAGCCGTTTCCAAGAACCCAGCAAGTACGTGTCATCAAATAAAGCCAGAACCGAGTGTCACAATACCTCAACTCGAACCGTTGTCAAAACCCCAAGTCGACTCGTGTCATTCCTTCCCCTCCAGTCTTACGTGTAACATAAAGTACCCTCCCACATTGCCGCATCATCCACCACGTGTCATCATCCAAACACCTCTACATCCACCATCGCCCACTCTATAAATCCAGATTCCCCACGAACCGTTGATCCCATCATCAACCAAGAAAATGGCATCAAATCAGCAGCAGCAGTCAAGGGAGGAGCTGGACGCGAGGGCAAGGCAAGGGGAGACGGTGGTCCCCGGAGGGACAGGTGGCAAGAGCCTGGAGGCCCAAGAGCACCTAGCCGAGGGCAGGAGCCGGGGCGGTCAGACCCGCAAGGAGCAGCTGGGCACCGAGGGCTACCAAGAGATGGGCCGCAAAGGCGGCCTCAGCACCAACGAGGAGTCCGGCGGTGACCGAGCCAATAGGAACCGGGGCTAGTTTGTCTGTGTTAGCTTCTTATAAGTTTGGTTGTTCAGTGTTAATTTGCTAGTAATTATGGATGTTGTTTTTGTGTTTGTTTAGCAGGTCCTTGTTTGTGTAATGGGGGTTCGCTTGTCTCCTTAGTTTTTAGGAAGGTGCAGTTTGTCTACTTAAGTGGATAAATAAAGTGGCCGAATTTCATATTTTTGAATCCTTTCTCTTTAAGCTTGTCTCTTTCATTTTATTATGTATGAATTTTAAGAGAAATTAGATTATCATGCAATTCATAGTTAGCTGTGCATTATATATATGATGATATTCTTAATATTATATAAAAAGGAAAAGGATTTTCTAAAGTTAGAAACTTAACTTGAGAAAAGTTTGCAACAATTTCATCCCTTCAATTACTAATGGAGGGTTTTGCTTTTGTTTTTTTTTTTTTGGTGATTTTTAGGAGAAATAAAGAGATAATTTTACTCTAAAATTCTAAAGTTGAGAAGATAACTTTAAAAAATCCTAATAATATCTAAATTGGTTTGAACCTGTATTCCTTTTATGAATGCTCCCATAAATATCATAACTATGATTTGAAACTAACGTGTGTTAGTGAATTAGAATTGTGCTATAAGTTTTTGCGACTGTCACCATTTTTTTAAACATGGATACCTATATTTGTTAGCAACTTTGATTTGATTTTGAGAAGAGTTTTTTTTGGTTATTCTATTGATTGTTAGATTGTTTTGAAAGATTTATTATGGATAATTATATGATTTTATATATTAGTACGATGTTAGTTTGAAGTAATTTATATTTTGAAAATTTTTTTTTCACCGTGTCGTGTCAAACACATGAACCCGTGTCAATATCCGTGCAACAAGTGTGTCTGTCTTAGGATTAGTCAGTTCTCTTTCTCGATGAGGGTAAAGGGAGGGATATAACTCAACAGTAGAGTGTCACCTTGATGTGGTGGAAGTCATCAATTCGAGCCTGATTATCCCTAAATCTAATGTGAGTTTTTTTATTTTGACTTCTTCCCCCACCGTCGTGATCGAATGAGAATAGATAAGAGACTTTGTGGGATTGACGTGAGGGGGTAGGGATGGTTATATTTCTTGGAGCGAACTCTAATTATGATCAAGTACTCTATCAACCGTCGTCTACTTCAAAGATCCCTCCTGAAACATTTTTCAAATATGTGAGCGATTATGCACTCTTTCAAGGGTGACTGCTTCTAGGCAAACCTCCTGGCTGTCTCTGCACCCGGAAGATTCTGAAATTCGTTCACGAAAAGCCAAACTTATACTGATTTTTAGTGATAAGAAAATGGTTTTTAATGATAATGAACAAAATACTGATACTTACAATAATACCAAGGATCCAAGGAATTCTGCTTTTTTGTTTTCCTATAATTTGACTCTATCCATTTATTCACTTGACACAACTTTGAATTCGAACGGGGCTAAGCGATCTGCCGAAACTGTGGGATGTAAAAATGCATCGGTAGGAGAGCGTTTTACAGTTTGCCTCGCGACAGTACCTTGACCAACTCCAGGTCCAATAGAAGCAAGCCCAACAGCCAACCTAGCAGCAATAACAGAAGCCGCAGAATCCTAAATCAAGTAGAGCCTTAACTTAATTCTTAATTAAAGTCATCAATGCTGAAATTAAAAATGTCCCTGAAACCGACTAAATGATCAACATTACTGGAACTCGGAAAAGAACTGATTTAGCAATTATGCCTCGTCTTTTGTAAGAATAGGCTTAAGCATCTGGCTTACCGGTAATCTCCCATTTCCGCGAAATAGAATATAGAAATAGAAAGAGATAGATTAGAAACGACATCTCTTATGTCAATGACACCAAAAAAGGGGATATTAAATGAATGGAATCGGGATATTGATGGAATATAATGAAATAGAGCCAACAGTTAAAACTTTAAACATTAGTTGGCATAAAGTTCTTAAAAATCGATTAAGGCCTTGTTCTCTTCAACTTTCAAAATTTGAACTGAACTTAATCTTAACTGAACTGAATTTAACAGAATTTAATTTAACTAAATTTAACTGAACTTAATTTGTTTACATTACCTTTTCAATTAAAATTAATGAACGTGACCTGACCTGAATTAAACTTAACTGAACTGAATTGAACTAAATTGAAGGTGAAGAGTACATAGCCTAAGTGAAAGACAAATATGTCTTTATTTAAACACATATTCTAGAAATTTATTCTTTTGCTAGCTTCTCATTTCCATATTACACTTTGTATACCTTATACACTTCCAACAAGCCTTTTATTATGTCCTCATTTAAACATGTATTTTAAAAATTTAATTATTTTGAT
>CAOJBJ011693379.1:0-10811 GCA_948291685.1 Euphorbia celastroides | reverse complement strand
CTTATCTTATCATTAGATATTATAAAATTGAATCTATTTATTTTCTTATTGATCTTTTGATTCGTCTAATTTCACTTTGATTCTCAATGTAATATAGAAGGGGCAATTTTATACCTTATATTATTATTTTATACACTGTTTTCAATCTTTTTCACCTAATACGACCACTAGCTTTGAATTTCAATCACAGAAGAAAAAAATCAAATGGAACAAACAAAATAGATAGTTGTCTCGTAGAATTTATATATGTTCTTTTACTGTTTGATGTGTTTATAAGAATTAATCAAATCATACAATTTTTTATAAAAAAACATGTTGCTTTCAATAAGAATTACTATTACCACTATTATTACTTGTTCCATAGGCTATTGCATTTGATAAAGAAAAGGGAATATAAGTACTATTTGATGTGTAAAAAACAACATAACAATAGTTTGGTTCGCTCACGATCTTCTTTCTCCAAAAAAACAAAGTTAGTAAAAAAAAATTATGGGCAAAACGATTTTGTTTTTATTATACGGTACAACTCATTTTTCCATTTGGTAGCTAATTAATATGCTATTGTTTGGTTCCTTAGGAACAATTAAGTCAAATAAGTTTAATGAAACTTCTACAACACTGAGCTTAGAAAAGTTAAGTAGTGTATTATTGAAAAATTAAATAAATAATAAATTCACAACACGCTGATTTAAGGAGCAACAACTGCATAGAATATGAACAAAAAAGGCAGGGACAAATTTTGTCAAATAAATAGTAAATATTACAAGCTCCAAACAAAAAAATAAACTATATCATATTCATGTATTAGATTAGACTACATAATAAGAAACAAGTTTTTACTTCAATGGTTGGATTCAGTAGCAACTCTATTGAAATATGACCGTTACTATGTTGATCATCAATTACTATCAACCGTTTGTTTACCCATTTCTTTTTCGATACTTTTTTCTTAATTGATAATCAAACCATAATAGTAGGAAAATTCAAGATAATAAAACTCTAAATTGTAACTTACGAATTGGTTAATTTGATCTATACGTACATCACCATTAAATATTTGTTGTAAGAAAGCTAATGCATTATATGTGGACTATTTTAAAATAATTTTCTGTATTAGTGGTGTCACCTTTTTATTTTTATATAATTTAATTAAAAACATCAACAACCAAATGGCTGTTTTGTGACAGTGAGTGGCATGAAACCGAGTTACAAGTGACATATTTTGTTTGTTGAAATTTCATTTTCAGGGTCTAAAGTTATGTGAAAATTAAATTTATTTCATCGCTCAAAATTAAACT
This sequence comes from Euphorbia celastroides, assembly GCA_948291685.1. Taxonomy (NCBI): domain Eukaryota; kingdom Viridiplantae; phylum Streptophyta; class Magnoliopsida; order Malpighiales; family Euphorbiaceae; genus Euphorbia; species Euphorbia celastroides. The sequence continues at coordinate 9,513 of CAOJBJ011693379.1, read as the reverse complement.
ACAATTGGTTCACACTTCAACACTCCTCTTAATTGTCATTCAAATATTTTGAGAAGTTCGGAAATATATACTTGCAGTCGGTGAGACATAGTGGCGAATGGAAAAAAACATTAATTTGTTCTATTTCGCGTGTTCTTTTGTCTATAGCTTATAAAATATTTAACATGTGATACATAATAGCGAAAGAAAAAAAATAAAAGAAATAAAAATACAAGCTGCAAAGAAAATATAAAAACCTGGCATTTAACATTAATTTAAATGGAATACAAGAAAGGAGACATCAGAACAAGGAATGTGTAGCGTTCGACGAAAGTAATGGACACCACAAATCCCTACACATGGTATGAAATTATCCATTTTGGGTTTTAAGCTCCCTTGGTTTTGCTCTTGGGCTTCCTTCAAAAGGCCTCATACCATTGAGGATAGTGGTCAATGCTTATAAGTTACTCAAATTTCTCCAATCTTTCCATGTGAGATATTTATTTAGCCAACATAATGAGTGATGTTTTTCCGAAGAAATTAGTAGAGCAAAATTTTACTGCACTCTTTCTATTAGATTTGAACTCAATTATAATGTTCATTAAGTATATAATTTTGAATTATAAAATCGAAATACTTTCAAAATTTCAGTTTGAATCGTCAAACTAATGAGAGGGTAAAGTTTACTTAAAATTTCATTAATAATCCCTCATTGAGCCTCTTTATGCAGGTGGTTAAATGATATAGTTGAAATTTCTAGCTCAATTTGCATTGGATTTGATCAATATAAATGCTAGTGTATTTGGCTTGTTATTGTACACTATAAGCAAGAGCATTTCAGAAAAAAAAAATGAAAAGATTATGAACACAAAAAGAATTCTTTTTGAAATGGACCAAAGTCCAAAAGTGTTTGGATACTTTTCAATGGGGTAGAGTTTTTTCTTAATGCAAATCAATTCAATAAACATTTTTTTAGAATACAATTATTCACAAATAAGTGAAATGTTGACTCAACGATAACAATGCGATTCATATGATCACAATGATGCTAAAGAGGAGCTCCATACCAACCACCGATAATCTCTTGAAAACTTCTAAATAAACACTTTTTATAGCAAAATAGTAATGGAAACATTTTATCACAAATTCTCCCTACGGTGAAAGAATTTTATTACAATTGTTTAAAATGTCTTAACTTGATTTAAAATCTCATTACCATATTTAAATTTATTTCAATAAAGTAAAATGATAATTTCTAGCAAAGTAGCTATGAGTGTTTTGATGCTTTGATATTGTTCCCATCTTGTTGTTATACAAGTACTCCATTGCTCTTATTTATTTTGGTAATTCATACCTATTTTTACTTCAAATTCTTTTCATCGTTGGATTTTTTTTATCTATTTCTTAGAAATCAATAACGCATCAAAAATGATTTTGAGACATAGAATGTAACACCAAAACATTCACAGCTGATTCATTCTTAACAGATACTCAAAAAGATTATTCAAGTTCCACTTATAGAAACAATAACCATTTTTTTTATAAAATATAAACAAAAAATAAAAAGACCAAGTCAAATAAAACCGTTGTGTATACATTGATTGAATGAATTAGTTGCTACTCCACTTCCCCAACTATATAGAAATACCCCAACTATCAATCTCCCAATTTCAATCCCAGCCCATTAATTAATTGCACCTAATTTCCTTAATTACATCCCTTAATTACCCCAAATGGCCCCCGCTCAAAGTTTCGCCGATTCCGAAACGCTATTCAATTTCGTCGTTCGAGATGGCAATGGCGTCAAGGGAATGGTAGATTCCGGCCTCTCGAAAGTCCCGCCGCCATACGTTCAGCCGCAGGAGGAGCGGATCGACAAGAGAAAATCGGCGGTGAGCGAAATTCCGCCGATAGATATGTCGAAATCGGCGGCCCGGAACACGAAATCATGGCGGAGCAAATCGTATCAGCGGCCGAAACGCTGGGGTTTTTCCAGGTGGTGAACCATGGCGTGCCGGTGGCGGTGCTGGAGAAACTGAAGGGCGCCGCCCACCGGTTCTTTGAGCTTCCGGCAGAGGAAAAGGCGGCGTATCGGAGTGGTGTAAGTCCAACTCGGCTTGTGAAGTACGGTACGAGTTTCGTACCGGATAAAGAAAAGGCTCTGGAGTGGAAAGATTACGTCAACATGATTTATACTAATGATATTGAAGCAATGCAGTTTTGGCCTCGAGAACTCAAGTAAGTTAAATTTTCTCAAAACTTTTTTAATTTTTATTTGAGTTATTAGTTCGGAATCATTGTCTCGGTTGTTTTCGTCTATTTTGAGAACAACTTAAATTCACCTATAGTTAACGAAAGAGGAAATTTTATAGAGTGCCGGATTTTTGCAACTTGCTTTCATTTGATGGTTACAAATTGATAAAGTAAATAATTAATTAAATGATAATTAATTATCAACAATTGGATGAGAGTTGGATTTAAAAAATCTAGCTCTATGTATAAAATTTTCAAAGTAAAACCTCAATCAACAGGTGAAATACGATGTTAACTTTATTAAAAAGCTATAACAGTTTTAAATATGTAGTTCTCTTTAGTAATAAGCTACACGGTTTTTAAAAAGTACAAAACCGTATAATGTAATTGAATTTATGAAAAGAAAATTGAAACGTAAGAATTTATTTGGTTGGAAAAGTTGTTGTGGGTTTAAAATGTATCTCCACTTGTCATTAGTCAAAAGTTTCATCACACTTTTATTGTATCTATAGATGGTGTTTGTTTTAAGTTAATGACCACTTTGATCCATTAAGCTATCCGGAAAATGAACCTACATATGAAAATTTAATAACAATTATACGTCTCATATCTATAATATATCACATTTAACTTTAATTAATACAAGCTATTTACTGCAATTTTAATAGAAATGTCGGAGAAACAGTGGAAGAATTGTTTTCTTATTTTTCTTTAAAAAAAAAAAGAATCTAGAACACTTAATCTTCAACAATTGTGATCTATTTCATGAAGAAATGAGTTTTTTAAAAACCTTTTTTAATAAATGGCTCACAATGTTTTAAGACTCGCAGATTTTTAATTTCTAATTAATTTAATACCCTTAAAAAGTTGTGATCTATTGATCAAAATAATTTTTCAAAAAATGTTTCTCCAAATAAACCCTATTTTGAAACAAAAATAGTTAGCACTAATTGTTCTTCTTTCACAGCAAAGAGTGTCTCGATTATCTAAGGTCGGGAAAGAAAATGGTGAGAGACTTTTTAGAAGTATTAATCGGGAGACTTGGAGCAACGGTAGATGTGGAAGCGACAATAGAGGCAATTTCAGGGATGAAAATGGTAAATATGAACTATTACCCCACGTGCCCAAATCCAGAGCTAACAGTAGGAGTTGGTCGCCATTCTGATTTGGGAACTCTCACCATTTTATTGCAAGATGGAATTGGTGGACTTTATGTCAAAATTGAACAAGACATTGGTTCCAATAAATTGGGAGATTGGATGGAAATCCCACCAGTTCCTGGAGCTTTGGTCATCAATGTCGGTGACACCTTGCACGTAATTAGCTATCATACTAAAATTATGTTTTTTCAAACTCGATTCACTTTTTTTTCAACACATCAGAACCATTATAAAGTTGGCATAAAAAGAAAGATCCAATGTTAACATACAAAGCTTCCACTTTTCCTCCATTAAACTTGACAAAAATGCACCAATTCATCCTCTCATTGTTATGCCTCATTTCCTAATTAGAGAGACAAAATCAAAAAATGAAATATTTGAAAAGTCAAACCAACATGAAAAGGACAAAGTGAAACATTTTTAAGTTAAAAAGGTGACATTTTCAATTTTGTTCAAGTTAAGGATGGTCTTAATGCATTAGACCTTTTTTTTCTCCCAGTTACATAAATGCTTGACTCTAGTTGCATATTTGGCTGTAGTGAGAGAGTTGTTAGTAAAGATTTTTTACATTCATATAGCTCAAACTCGATACTTTATTTAAATGATGTCAAACAATTTACCAAGCAAACTAGTGCATTGTTAGGAAACTAATGAAAATTGATTACATTTTTTGAAGTTTAAGTGCCAACAACGTATTAAATGAATTTGAAATCTAACGACAAATTTGTGCAAAGCATAAGTTTTGAAGGGTGTTAGAGTAATTAAAATTAAAGAGTAGGTTATTTTGTACAAAGCGGGTAAGTTCGAGTTATTTTATGTTAGTTTTCTCTGATAAAATAAGTGAACATATTTTTTGACATTACATGGACAAAATTTTGTTTAAGTTGCAACAAACAATTCCACAAACAACATATATATTGTAAATTATATACGACTTATATGTGTTATGTGTATATAGATATTGAGTAACGGGAGATACAAGAGTGCAAAACACAGAGTCCGTACAACTAGCCGAAAAGTGAGAGTTTCGAAACCGATTTTCATGATCCCAAAAGCAACTGAGAAAATCGGACCATTAGCTCAAGTAGTTGAAAGTGATGGAGTGGCTCTTTACAAAGAAATTGTTTTTGGAGATTATATGAACAATTTCTTCAGCAATGCCCATGATGGAAAAAATCACTTGATTTTGCGAGAATCCAATAAATTATGTTCTCTCTTGATATATAGAAAAATATTGATATATAGGAAAATAAGGTTTTGCTGGTAAGAGATGATGTTTTGGGACTTCTGTTGGTGAGTCCGCACATTTTGCATTTGGAACCTTGTATTTTGAGCTTAGATTACTCCTTTTATGTAAGAGAATCCACAAACACTGTAAAAAGTAAATAAAAATGGAATGTTTTTCTACTATTGCTGCCGCTATTATTAAATTTAGTTGTTAAAAATAATTGGCTCGTCTTATTGACTCAGTCGTGTCACGAAATCGATGTAATCAGTCGATTAGACTTAATAATAAATAGTTGCAAGACTTACGAATAAATTATGTAAGGGCTTAATTGCACAATCTTATATGTTATGGTGAAGAATTGCAATATATTTCCATTTCAAATATGATCTTTTTGAGTTTTCATCATATTCATCAAATATTTGTTACTACTACATTTCAATTTGATCCGAATCACACATCTAACTATAATGTGTGATTCTCTTATTAAGACTATTTTACATTTACGATGCTTGAACTTGATACCTTACTTAAGAGTTAAGAGATACCAACTGTTTGCCATTACATCAACCTCTATTGATCCATTCTAAATAAGATAAAGAATGAAATAGGGATGGACGCAGGTAATAGGATCAATGTAGAACAATATTCATAATCATTTTTATATATGAGACCCATATCACATATAATTTCGTTGAATCTATAAACTTCAAATTCATATTTAAGTTCTATGAATTTGGATCGTAAACGAGTCCAAAATGAACTTCATAAAACTTTGAAATAAAACACGAATTTGCATCAACAAAAAACCAATATTTATTCTCGAAAATTACCATTTAATTTTGCAAGTAAGAATATATACATGTTAGATAACTATATAAAAAATACCACATTAGTTAGTCTTTTCTTCAGATCCGAACACTAGGTCGATTCCGGGTGCTAGCAGATAATGAACTAGAAGTTTAAATTGCACATAGAAATTTTTATCTTGGTTCAGCCCCGCCTACTTCAATCCCTAGAACTCTTGCTAAGCTTTTAATCTACTAGTGAATTCCTTTACGGGTAGGAATTAAGCCTATTACAAGTTGTTACCGGAAAGTACCCCTTTCCGGAATTAGGATATACCACTAAACGCTCACCCACTTAGCTAAGTCCTTTCAACGGGATATATCGTTTCTAATCAACTCCCTGATCTAGAAACTAAGTCTCACTTTTCAACCGCCTTGATTGAAACGATTTACAACTGGTTTTCACTTAAAATATTTTCTAACAGATTGAAACTGGAGCTTTTGTTCTCTTGGTGTTTTGTAAGCCGATTGCTTTTGAACTTGTTTTGCTCTTGAAAGCTTGAAAGAATCAGCAACTTCTTCTGGCTCCAGGATCCTCTATTTATAGGTTGGGTAATAAATGCGACCATTGGAGATGATGAAATCCGGATCGTTGAAGAAGTTTGTACTAGGCGTATCCGGACCGTTTCTTTGGCCCTTAGACGCAATTAAATGCCCGTTTGAAGTAGAGATTTGTGCACCAATAGAGTTTTATAGGATTTCAGACATTTCAGCTGGTCTGAAGAACATCCTTGTACTCTTTGAATCGACAGTGAAGTTCACGTGCTCCGGTATTGGTTGATAAGTGACTTTATGTCACTATCACCATGTTGTTTTTGTCCTTTAGTGCTTCTCTCTTCATTAAATGCTCCAACAGTTGGTGGAAGAGCATTAAATGCTCCTTGAAGACCAAATTTGATCTTTTCTAGCACACTCGGACATTTTGAATTTGTTTGTAACCGGATCCACCTTTGTTCATGTGTATACCAGATCTTTTCCCTTCTGCTTCGTTCCGGAACTTCTTGATCTAGACCTTGTCTTTTAACTTTGACTTCACGGATTTTGTTTATCTTCAAACTCTTCTCGAAGTGGGCCGGATCTTGACTTTTGTCAGATCTTCATATTTGGTGAGTCACTTCCAATAGATATTATCTCATAATATCTCATATTTATCTCTAAACAGGAATATCAGTTCTACCATAATTAGGATTGCTCTAGCCTAATTAGATTTGCTCTTAGCCTATATAAAGGCTTATTCTCAACTTCAAAGGTATGATATAAATGATAACAATAACGAATTATTCACATTATTTCTCCACCTCAATCTCTTACTGACTTGAGCATCAGAGTGTTTTTGTTTATTTTGTAGGGTCTCATGCACGTTGAGGCTCGAGGATCAGACGGAACAACAACTTCGATACTTGAACCGATATTGCGCATCAAGTTATCATTCAGAAGTCCCCCACAAGTGTGAGAAGATGCTTTAACACTTTGTTGCTTCGCAGACTTTGATCGTTCTGACATATAGGGGTGTGCATTCGGTTAAACTGAACCAAACCGGCTCTACCGAATTACTGAATTTCAATCATATTTTGACTGAATCGAACCGAACCGAAAACTGAATTTTAATTAAAAAGAAACCTGAACCGCATCAAACTAACATGAAAACCAAATTATTGATATGTTTGGTTTGGTATTTCGGTTTCGTCCCTTGTAATATACCAAAATATTTTTTACCGAATCGAATCGATATATTTTTAAAACCGAACCGAAAACCGAATTTCAATTAAAAAATTTACCGAACCAAACTGAACCGAACTAATATAAAAATCGAACCGAATTGTACATTTCAGTTCGGGTCGGTTTAGTATTTCAGTTTTAACTAAATCATGCACACCCCTACTGACACACTCATTGAGAAGAGATTAATGTGTATACGCTTACCATCATGTGGTAATGTGAATTTCTATAGGTCCACTTTTGGCTCGTCTGCTATGCGATATGTTACCAGGGGACAATTTCTTGTAGTTGTTAATTGGTTCGCTTTTGGCTTGTCACCTATGTTTGGCGGAATGGTGTCATGAGATTTGTTTGGCCGACATGTGGTTTTTGTATTCTGATATCAATTCTCTCTGAGTAGCCTCTTAATAAATGTAGAGATGGTTATCTCTCATCCTTTGAACATATTAAGGCTTGCATAGGCTCTTTCCATGTAGATGATTATACCATTCGTCTTTAAACCTGAAATTCTATTAAGCTAGACAAAGAAAATATATTTTTACACACTAACTAAAACTTCAAATATATGTAAGACCAAACAAATAGATGCACGCTTTGTAATAAATGTACACTTATCTTTATGAGACATGGGTCTTCTCTTTTTAATATTTGAGACGTTCTCTTTCTCCGAATGAATATCCATTTTTTGATATTTTTCCTTTCGATTGATAGATGTGGCCTTTCGACTCCATAATTAACTTTTAGCTATTCACCTGGAATATATTTTTGAATCGGCGTTTACTCTTTGAGATTAATAAGTGCATCAAATGTGCGAATTAAAGTTTCAAACCTTAGGATAATTGATTATAGCCACATAGATGTTATATAGTGTGTTGTCCCGACTGGTGTCCCCGTTCGGCCACATTTCAGTCTTTCAAAGGATAAATATGAACGTCACTTTCATAATTTTGCTCTTCGTATATGGAATAAATGCATAGTCGTGCCTATTCTGCATGTCTCGTCATATTTCCATCCAATATCTCAAACAAACAAACCATACGCTCAAACTTCAGTCAGCAACATAAATATATGAAATTCAAATAATAATTGTTTATTGCTCTAAATAAAGCATGACATGTATCATGATTTATAATGAAGGCATTTTCATTCGTACCATAGTCTAGCAATTTAGATACTTTTGTGACCGGAAAGAGCACAACCTTGAAAGTATTGGAATAGCAACAAAATTTCCACAGAGTAGAACGAGGGAATACAACCATAAAATATGCCCATGAAGAATCATAGTAAAATTCTAATTAAAATTGCATCTTGGTTGTTATTATATATTTCAGTAAAGGAAAAACAATAAGATATTGAGTCTCGACTTATCTGTCTGGATTGTTACGGGCTTTTCCTTCTACTCTTTTTTTCTATCGAGTCATCAATATGAATTGTAGTAGAACACCTTTCCATTGACTTTTAGAGTATCCATTTTCGAGAGTCCGAGCACAAATTTTTTGTATAACCTGCGATTTTGTTAGCTAGGCAAAGAAGTATTTTCTTCAATTAATTGTGTTAGTCAACACTTCAAGTCTTATGGAAGCCAAGTTGAATTATGAGTGACATGTTCGGTTGTATTTTCCATTGTAAAAGTCACACAAGTCTTAAATTTCAAAATCTCAATTTCATCGCATGCCTATTCAACACGTGTTATTAAAAGTACAACAATGAAATGTCACGGAGTATATATACTTTTTCAAGAAAAATGTAAACGAATAAGCTATCTAACATAGCAAGTAATCGATATCTGTATCATTTAAAGGTTTAATGCATAAAGAAAGGTCTCAACTTGTTCAAAAAAGCCTTCTGTCTCCCCGAGCTTTGAAAGTGATTTCAGAAGGGCTTCAACTTTTTAAAAGTGAGTCAAAAAATGACCTCCGCGATAGGTCAACTTTTAATTGGAGAGATGAAAATAAAAAAAATGACAAATTTAAAAAGTCAAACTAACCAGATTTTGACACGTAGCAGTAAAAAAGTAAACTATTCATTTTTGGAAAGTTGAGGTCCTTTCAGGATCACTTTCAAAGTTCAGGAAGACATAAAACTTTGGAATAAGTTCAAAAAACCCCCCTGATGTTTCAACTTTCAGCAAAATCCCCCCTGATGTTTAAAATAAAGCAAAACGCCCCCTGATGTTTGTATCCGTCAGCAAAATGAGGATTGTCCGTCCATTGATTGTTAACTGCTGACGTGGCGTGAGGGTATTTTTGTCAAATTCACTTTTTTAACCCATTTCACAAAAAAAACCCGTTTACCCAAACCCTAATACCCATTTATACTCATTTTCTAA
>CAOJBJ011693308.1:0-10488 GCA_948291685.1 Euphorbia celastroides | reverse complement strand
GGTTTGGGGGTTGACCGACGGAGAGGTTGTGAAATCCGGCGGCGTTTTCGGCTGAGGCGGCGGAGTTGAGGGCGGAGAGGAGGCTGTCGAGGTTTGATTTGTAGAGGCTGTCGGAGGAGTAGTTGCCTCTGTCGTTGTAGTCACACCATTGATGTAAGAAGTTTGGTTGAGCTTCTGCAAGAAGAATACAAGAAGTGAGAAGTAAGAGAAATGTCAGAGAAGTAGCCATTGATGTTTGTTGAATTTCATTTTTTTATTATGTGGGTATAGGGTTGTGGTAATTAAGCTGATTAACATTAACTGATTTAATTAAGAGGTTTAAATGGTCAATTTAAGAAATTCCCTTCCAGCTTCGAATAGTCGTACTTGGCGACAGTGAAATTTTCTGAAGGCTGTTGCTTTCAATGAGAGATTAGCTAGCACTAAGTAATTTAATATTTGGCTAAATAAAATTTAGAGTTAAAGCTATTTATGGATGCGAAAGTTTCTTAAAAGGAAGATTTGCTAACCACAGTTAGATGTATGACGTGGGTTAAATCTGAAAATGATAAAAGCCATGTTTTGCAGCCGAAAGATCAACTTCTGGGGGAAAGATCGATTCATAGGATAGAGCTCTTACTGGTTCCGTTCCGCCTCTTGTTCTCTCTTGGGCTTTTGCGAAAGTAGATTTCAATGTGTCCCCTCTTCAAGTAAAGAGAAAGTTTCGGGGAAAAGGGAGGGCACCAAGGTCGGTGGAAAAAGATTAGGTAAGCATCCAAACCAGCATCAGCCGAACTAATATATCCAGTTTATCTCGCTAGTTTATCCTGAAGCAGCCTTTCTCTTCCGATGTAGAAAGACATCAAGAAGACAGAATGTCATGCAAGTTTTTTTAGTAATTAGTAGTAGTATTTTAAGAAAAAATTACTCTAATTTTTTTAGGATAAATAATTATAACTTCCCAGAAGTTTAACCTCATACACTACCACCTCCCTGACTTTTTTCAATATAATTTATACCTCCTTATGTTTTGACTTCATCCAACTAAAACCTCCTTATGAGATGTTTTGTCCCTTTTCCATCCAACTAATATTTTTTTGACAAATTTACCCTCATCTTCATATATTGTCTACTTTACTTAATTTCACATATATTTTTATTATAAGTTTTTTAAAATGTATTTTTTATCTTATATTTAATTGAGACTCTATGGGATAAGGAGATGGAAAATAAAAAATAATTTTTCAAGATAATTTTATAAGTGGGTTTAACTATTTGTCTTTCTTAACTTAAAAATAAAGGAAAATGAAACACATTGATAATGCAAAATATTTCATTCTTCTACTTATAGATAATATATGACTTACATATTAGCTATGATAAACAATATTACAACTCTATTTTTATAAAAAAAAAATGTACTTATTCTATCAAGAAAAATATAACATAATTATATTTACATTAAATATAAATCAATTAACATCTTTTTTATATGTTATTCATACATGCAAATTCTCTAGTTATGATTCAAGTTTCAATTTGATTATTGTAAATAACTTTGATAATTGTAAAAATAAAAATGCCTATAACATAAGTCAAATAAGACACTTCATTAATGATATTTACCATTAGTGTATGGAGAAGGAGAATAAAAATAAAATTAGTTCTTGTGGTATAATTCTAGTATTTATTTGATTATTTATTTTTTTGTTTACAAATGGAGGGGAACTAAGTATATCTGCATTATAAATTTATTCTTTTATTTATGTTAGGTTTCTTAATGTTTGATTAAGTTTTTAAAATTTATGAAATAATGATTTGGAACCCTAAATTATGTAAGGATAATTATTAAAAGAATTAAAAGAATAAAATTAAAATATTTTAGAGAAAAATTGTAAGAAATGTATAAAAAACGAATTAAAAAAAGTTCATAATGAAAATGTATGTGAAAAATAATTAGAGTAGACAAGTAATGAAGATAAGGGTAAAATTGTCGAGACAAATATTATTTGGATAGAAAAGTGACAAAAGATAATGGAAGGACCTTTTAGTTGGATGGAGACAAAACGGAGATGTATAAATTATATTAAAAAAACTCAGGAAGGTAGTAGTGTATTAAGTTAAACTTCATGAAGGTTATAATTGTTTACCCATTTTAATATCATATGAGTATGTGTGCGACACAATTTGATTGAGAAGTAAGGAGTTCATGCCCTTGCTTTGATAGGTTTGGGTTTCGTTTCTCACTCGATCAAAATTAAACCTTTGAAAATGGCAGGTCAATAGTTACCAAAGTTTCTTCAACCAACGTACAATAAAGTAAAGAGATTTCTTGTTTTTCAGAAAAAAAAAGTAAAGAGGTTTCTTTAAGAACGTGGAGTAATAAAGAACAAATTAAAGGGTTCACTAAGTAATTCTTTGTTTATAACGAAGTGTTATGTTAGTTGTAAAGTTTAGAGAAAATTATTTTTTTTATAAGATATGGATTTCTTTTTCTTTATAACCTCCGAATATTTCTTAGCTTATGTTAGGCAAAAGGACCTTTCTCAGGTCTTGTGATACACATGCAATTTTCGCTTTTTGATGCACAAGTAACAAGTTTCTCACTTTTTCATCTTTTACCTCTTTTCTCCTCTTATCAAAAATCACATGACATATTATTTACCAAGTATTTACGATTTACATACAACACACAATCAAATGAGAGTAAAATAGATAGCATACTGCATAACACAACCAAACGAAAAACAACATCTCCTAAAAAGTTTCTTTACACTTAGTCTACGAGGCATGAGCTAAGGAATTTGAAGTTAGGTCAACAATCAATGGAACTTAGAAATCTAAATAGACAAAGAATCAACCAGTATTTTATCAACAATAATTGAATTACCAATCCAAACTGTTCACTATAATGTTCACAATTTTATTAATTCATAATTATAATGGAACTTCACTAAAATGTTCACAATTTTATTAATTCATGGGAACTTAATTTGGAAGTGCAAGTTTTTTTTTATATTAGAAATAAGGGAACATCTTGTGAATGGTGCTCCACGCTTTCCAACTTTTTATTAAGAAGGTGTTGACTGCTAATTTATCTTCTCGGACAGAGAAAATTGATGAAAATATGAAACTTGTACAAAGATCAATTTATTTTGAAGTATGCAGCATAAACAGGCTTAATCCATCATTTCTATCCTTAACTTAAAATGTCATATGTCACATCTACCTATAAAAAGTTTAGTTAGTCTCTTAAACTTGGCAAATGTGCAATAATTTGTATACTCAATGTCACGTGTCAACCTTCAATTTAGAGATGAATAAGTAGAAAAATGACATATTTGAAAATCAAAATGGCCGAAATCTAACCCTTGACATTGAGTAAAGTGTTGCACTTTTGCAAAGTTCAGCTAAGTGGACTATTTCAAAGTTTAAGGTAACATCCGGCATTTGAAGCTAAGCTAAGTATGCCCCAGACAAGAGAAGTATAGAGAAATGTGTTTTCAATTCCGACGTTTCACAAGATATTTTTTCTCTCTGTTTCATAAATTTATATTGCGTGCACGTTATAGCAATTAACAGAATTAATGAGAAATTAAGTTAAAGCAGAATGTAAAGTGCTTAGCTAAATGAAAAGCATAACAAAACACACCAGTCCCAATCAAAGGGAAAACTCGGAAAAAGCATGAAAATTATCGACGTGGGCCGGCGATCGTCTCACCTGAGTAACCATTTGCCAGATCAACCGTACAGCTCTACCCAATCTATCACTCACACTGCCTCTTTCAATTTCTTCCAAAGCGATTCGACTCACTTGAAAAACAAAGAGCCTCCATGAGTAAACCCCGCTGTAGCAATTCCGGCGAACCAGCCAAAAACTGCCGGCGATTTTGAGCAAAAAGGGGCAGAGAAGGCCGGCGGTGATCCGAGTGTGGGGAGATGAAAGGGATAAGAGCTTGAGTTTGGCCACTGCTATAACTGGTAAAACCATTTTGAAACAGAAGAGAGCACAAAAATGATAATGAAGAGGAAACTATTGTTTTGGTTTTTGTTGGAAGTTATGTAATCAATCCAAGTCATTCAAGATAAATAGATGGTTGGATTTTATTCAAATGTCCTAATCCTTGTTTTTTAGTTTAAGAAATGGATATCATTTTTTTTGTTTTCACTACGAGGTTCCTGGACCGCTCCCAACTGTGGGGTGCACCTTTAAACCATGTTCCCGATCACCAATTTGCAGGTGCCTCAAAAAGCAGAATGGTTGCCCCCAAGATTTAAGATTGCTCCATACACATCTCCAGGAATCGATCCCTGATTAATACTTAAGGATGGATTAGCCCCTATCACTAGACCACATGTTAAGAAATGGATATCATTGATTGCACTGAAATATGAAAATGATGCACAAGAGAAAAACAGAAATTTGGGATTATATTTAAGAATTCATTTACACTTAGAGTTAACTTATTATGCTAATTCTACGGAAGAAAAAGGAGAATAAAAGATACTCCCATTAACCCTTCAAATATATTATATTTTTTATGCGATGAACGTGATGTTTTTGTTTATTTCTATATTTGTTGGACATTCATATCCCCTCCTTATTTTATTCTTCAAATTTATATATAAGATATATTCTATGGTAAATTTGTCTTTTTTCTTCTCATTTGTTATCATAACATTGAATTCAATTCTCTAATCTAATAGCTATGAAAGGAAAAATAAGATTATTTTTGAAAAAACAAATAAGACATTATAACCTTCATCTATATAAACTCTAAGATTTTATCAACTGTTTATGTGAATCATTTTTCTATTTAATCCAATTAAATAAATAAAAAAATGCACCAGATTACCGTTTAAATATCACATATCAATTTTAAGACTGTTTTTAATCAATGATATAAAACTTTACTTTTAGGATTCTTTTTCACCAATGTTATAAAAGTTGGCGGATATTTTAGAACACCTCTGCAATTTTCTCTGGTCGGACCAACCTAGGTTTTTCTCATTTAGACGAGTCTCATTTTCGAAAATCGGCCCTTGTTGGCTCTCTGCATTTTGTAATATTGTATTGTATTTTAAATTTTTATATAATAATAAATATTTTTAAAAGATATAAATATTAATCTGTCTAAATGTTTTTCTGAACATCATTCGACTAGCGTCTAGCCGTTTGGAGCCTCGGTCTACCTCACCAGTGTCTAAGATTTTTCAAAACACCGTTATTAGCGTTTCAATGTGACATGTTATTCAAATATACTTGTAAAACATATTTTAATGATCCTACTAAAGTTTTAGTATTTCAATATGTTATTTCATTCAAATGTTTTTTGATTTTTATCGGCGTAGTAAGATTTTTTATAGTAGCCAGCGTAATAATGGATAGCTTAATTAAACCTATGTTTTGCTATAATTAGTCATACAAATTGAAATTGTCCAATGCACATATATTCCAAATACTTGAGCTCAATTTTAATATGTTATCAATTTGGTTGTCATACAAACAAAATGGATTGATTCATTGTTATATGGACTATAAATTACATATATAATTGGGGTTTTTTAGACATTCCAAATGGAAAATTGACAGGTTCGGAGATTTTTTAAAATGGGAGAATGGAAAAAAAAATATCATCTCTACTATATGAAAATTTTTATTGAAAATTCCGCTATATTGGTACCGATCTCCGGTGAATTCTGAATTCTTCACCGCAATCACAAATCTAACCACGGGGAAAAAGAAAAAAAAAAGCTCATTAAATAATATATAAGATGCGATTACAAATGCAATAAGAACCGGAAAAAACAAGAAAAAACATAATAGAAGTGGGGCCTACTGCGAAACTTCTGAGAAATTTCATAAAATTGTCTCTTTACACATTATCATTATTGGCAACTGGAAATTGGAAATGTGTCTCTTCCGAATGAATTGTTCAATACACTTAATATTAGAAAATCTTTAATATTTTTTTCTCATGATCTGTATCTCAACAGCTATTAAGTGCATAACTTTATTCAATAAGTGATAGATTTTCAGTCACTTAGTATCTAATCTATTTGTATTGATTGATCCAAATAAGCAAATAAAAAGATAAAGCAACAATTTTATACGAGCATTAGTTTTATTCAACGTTATCTCTTGACATTAAAAAATTAGATAGATTAAGGCAATATAATTAAACAAATAAACTTATTTAATAATAAAAAAATAATGTAATCCTAAGGGTGTGGTCTAGTGGTAGGGGCTAGTTCACCCTTAAGCATCAACCAGAGATCGATCCCTGAAGACGTGTACGGAACAACCTTAAGTCTGGGGACTAGCCATCCTGTTCTTCGAGATACCTGCAAATTAGTGATCAGGGATTAGTCTAGATGTGGACACGACTTAAAAGTACCGCCCATAGTTGAGACCCGCCCAAGAACCTCGTGATGAAAAAAAGAAGAATAATGCTCGAACCATGAGTTTGTTTTTTAAAGTGGGAAAAGAGCAATTTAAGGTTTTTTCTCCATTTTAATTTTGCTTTTTTGGTTTTTTTCTGTTGGGACCACGTTTCAAAAGTCTCTTTTGAAGTTTGGACTTTTTTCAACAAAAACACCTTTAAGATTATTTTTTTTCAAAAACACTCTTGAGGTTTGACACCATTATTAAAAAAAAAATTTCATTCAACATGTGTTAAGTGCTGGCGTGACATAGGAGCAAAATAGTCAATCTATGTTTTAACCCATTATCCCTTAAACCCTACCCCCAAACACCCAACTCAAAATCCTGCCCACTTGAAACCCTAACACTAACAACTAGCTGCCGGCGACAAGCAAATCCTTGCCAAATTCCGCCAATTCTGCTCCTCTTCACCAACGACGATCGAATCCGCCGAGAATGCTTTTTTTCTAGCCAAATCGACCAAAGCCACTCCTGCAAACCCCTCTCCTACCAAATAACTCTCTCCGGTGAACAACAAACCAAATCCTAATGCTTAATCTTCTATTGAATTGGGTTTTGGTTTTATCGGTGAACAACAGATCTTGGCGAGTTCAGCGCGAGATCGGCCATAAATCGGGAACAACAGACTTCATCGGCAAGTTCAGAACGAGATCGACCAATAAGTTTTGATGGAACTGATGATGGAAGTGGAAATAAAGAAGAGACAGATGATGACGTCGGGGAGATAGAGAGTGAAGGAGAGATGACGATGGGGGTGAGCTCAAACCGGAGGAGAGGGACGATAGTCGGTGGCCATCGAATTTGTTTTGCGGTGACACTGTAAAATGTGGCCAAATTCGGCTTTGAGGTTTCAAATTGAAGACTTTTTTCGATTTTCGGTGTTTCCCAACAATTTTGGCATTTTTCGACGACTGGTGTTCACTGGCGTCAGAGACATTGCCTGCGACTGGGAAAGGGATGGAGTTAGGATTTTAGTGGGTTGGGGTTTTAGGTTAAAAAATTACTTGACCATTTTACCCCTTATCACGTCAGCTTTATTACCCCTTCTAACGAATTTTCCATCTTTTAATAACAGTTTGAAACCTCAAGAGGGTTTTCGAGAAAAAAACTTCAGAGGTGTTTTTAAGAATGATCAAAATCTCGAGGGGAGTTTTTGAATTTATTTCTTTTTTATTTCAAAGTGTTATGTCAAAATCACATGTATTTATTGTTTTTTCATTGCCCTCTACACAATCGATTTCTTCAGTCTCGATTATGTTGATGCATAAATCAATCATAAGTTACAACTAGACTGAATTTCATTTGCTTCCACATAATATTCTTACTTATCTTTCACATTATAAGATTTATAACAATTAAGTAAAAAAGTTTCAAATCTTCAATACCAATCAATTTATGGAATAAGAAAGTTATGATTGTGGATATTTAAAATCATTAGATAACGGTTAAGGAAAATAAGTTACATTATTTATTTTATTTTTTATAATAAATCTTGTCGAATGACATATCTGTCTTATTAAAGTAACAAGTTTAGTTAGTTTGTATTATATCGTTTATATGTCCAATGTTTTAATTATGGCATATTGTTTTGAAATTTTAGAATTGTATGTATATTTTTTTTCAAGTTCGCTAATCATACTGCATAATTGTGAGTTAATACAAAGAATTCAGCTTCATGTTCGTACACCTTCTAAACAAAGATGTTATTATCGTGGAATGAAGGAACGAGTCACTTCCAAATATTTCATCTTGATTTCTATGTGTTTTAACAAATTTTTTAAAAAAGGTCTGTGTTATTTTTTTTATAAAAACGGGTCTGCAGTGAACAAAAAATGTTTTTAATACTAAATTATATCACGAAATATAGTAATTATATTCATTTTGATATGAAATTTTACAGGTTAGTTAATAAAAATATAATACATATTAGTTAAAAATTCTAAATTTTTTAAAACAAATGTAATTATTTTTGTTATAATTTTTTAAATATTTTAATTACAAAAACATCTCCACTTTTCAAAAAAAATTCAAATTTTTTTTACTAATGCGTACAGTAACCATAGAATAGAAACAGCATGCATGAATTGAAAAACTAATTAACACTCATCCATCTCCTTTTTCCTTCTTCTTGTGGGTGTGTTATTAGATTATGTTGTTAATTTTTTTATTTACACTTGGCAGAAGACACTTCATTCCTATATGATTGTTAATTTTTGGTACTACAAAGGCTTCAAGCTTGGTATTACGTGCTTTGTTGATTTATACCTAGCAAGTATTGAACCATTTATACCTACCTATTTAGTTGTTGGTTTTTAGAGGTATGAAGCTCTTTATAACATGTGTTTCGTTGATTTTCAAGAGTATAAAGATTTTATCCATTTCATTTCAAAAACTGTGAATCTATACCTACCTGCACCATTAATTATACACATTAATAGTCTTGATCAAAGTCTAATCAATCAATGCGATTATATTAAGTCAGTACCTGATAATCTCCAAGCATATATATCTTGAAACCTGAAGCACAATAATCAAAGTAATATTCCCATGTTCTAATAAACTTCTCATCAAATCCCAACTCCAAAATTTTGCTACAAAAAATTTAATTGCATTGTCATTATTCGTATCCAAATAAAGTAATTATATATGTTCTTTACTAAGAAATATTTAGAATGACTCAAATAAATTTAATTGATAGTTGTTGACATAGTTTCACCTCTTGTTACCCAAGAAATTTTGTTTCCAGAGGTTTAGTGGGCGACAGTAGTGGCTTCCAATATTTTCTACGTGCTCCACGCTACAGATATATACAGCACCTATATAAGTCACTATGTAATGATAGAAAAAAATGGCAAGCAAAACATATTCCAAAATTGCTTAAAGTACCTTAATCTCGTAGAATTTTTCATGGCAGAAATAACTCTACTAAAAGAAGGTAAGAGTCCACCAGGAAATATGTATTCCTTCATAAAACCTGGACTTCTCTTGTGTTCATCATAGGCTTCATCTGCCATTGATATGAACTAAGCGGAAAACACAGAAAATTTTCCTTATTTTCATTAAAAAAGATACAATGATATATCCAATATTCTTCAAAAAAAAATGATATGTCCAATATATGTAACTATTTGAAACAAATTAATTACTTGTAGCACAAAAAGTCCTTTCTCGGCCAACAATGATTCACAGCAACCGAAAAACTCATCCATGTATTCATCTCCAACATGCTCTATCATTTCACTAAAAATATCAATATCAAATTAATTAGTGTCATGTAGGTGTCTCAGATATGAATAATATATCAATATCAAATTAATTAATGACACATAAATTATGTAAATTGAAGTATTTTTTTTGTAGATATAAATGTGAAGAAACACAATGAAATAATAATTTCAAATATTTTCTTTTTGTAGAGTAGAGCGTAACGCATACCCCATATATATATTTGGAGCCTCTTGATAACTTGCTCCATTTATGGAGCACAAATATGAAGTAAGATTGGTGTTCAACCTTACTCCATACAGTAATAACTCCAAATTCTTTGTGACAATAAATATTTCAATAATGTATCAAGTAAAATGAAATATTAGTCAAATCCAAATATAAACTTTTATGTAAAGATCGAACAATTACACTAGCTAGACAAAATAAAGTATAGCAAACATTAGAACCTTGTTACTAAAATTTACACAACCATAAAGCTTATTATTGTTTTCTTAGAAGTTATGATCACATTATTAAAAACATCAATAAAAGTAGTAGTAGAAGCAGCAGAGTAGCAGTAGTAACAACTATTTTATACTTTTAGTTCAAAAGTTATTCTTACTTTTTCTATTGGGATTGAAAGTTTTCTCATCTGTCCTGTTTTCAAATCTTCATCTTCCGTCTTTGGATATCATACATCAAACAATTAACCATTAGCACATAATAATATATGAGAGATATACGTAATTATATTTTCCAACTTCCAGTACTTTACCTTAAATATTCCTGTAGAATATAACATTGTTTCATCCATAAAGAGAGCAAATACATCATTACCCTATACAGAACAATAATTG
>CAOJBJ011693001.1:0-10048 GCA_948291685.1 Euphorbia celastroides | reverse complement strand
AGAAATTGGTGTTGACCTTTGATTGAAATGAATTTTGAAAATGACTATGTATGCGGATTTGGAAATTTGGTTGTTGTTTTTCAAAAGCATTGTGAAATTGCTTTGTAAAACATATATGATAAAAAAAAATATACATTGACTTTCAAAAAGGGGTCGAGTGGTGTTGAGAGGCGAGTGTACCGTATCGATCGAGTAACGCCTCTCGGTTATCACCGAGACGAGGTCGTTACAAAATGCACGCTTGTCTTTTCCTCAGACCGCATTAAATGCGATGTACTTCTTGTCGGAAGTGGACAGCTGGACATAAGACAAAACTAACTTTTTGTGTCAGCGCTTATGTCATTATCAGCGGCATTTCTTCTTAGTGAGCTTTTCCAATATGCTTCATTGGGTGACTTCTTTCGCTGAGAGTTCCTTTATGCCAGAGCAAAACGACCTTCAGCGAACTGTCCCTTCAGCATGGCTTTCGGTATCAGCGAGACTGGTCTAACAGGGTTGTATACAAGATTTCATATTAGTTATCTGTTGCAAGCCAATAATGTTAAACAATTCTATTGCAATTTGCATGTAAAGTCAACAAAGAAGACAAAAATAAGACCTTTTTTTGCAGTTCTTGATGTTTTCCCCATATGAAGATAATAACTAATTTTACCTTTTTTTCAAAAAGTTTATGCAATAATCTATATATCTTTATATTTTTGTTACAAAATGTATATTATAAATGACATACTTGGTCATTCATCTCAATAAGAAACTATTAAAAGGTACTAGAAAATGATGAAATTTTTCTACAAGTATTTAATATTATCATTCATTTGTAATTGAATTCTAGTTTCTAATGGTCTGAGTTTAAATAGGGCTTAGGTATTGACCACGTAACAAATCATTAAACTATACTTGTTTTAGAACAAAAATACTTGAGTATGTAAAACGTGACATACATAATCAACTGTAGTGTATTATATCTGTTTAGATTACACGCAAATTCTAGTAATGGGGAGAGCAATCATATTACTAATGGAAACCAATTAGATAATTTTATTGTAATTTCTTATAAATTAGGCCAAACAGGTGTTTGGTATATTCGTCACAACTTTTTTTTTTTTGGCAATTTTAATGGCTGTAAATGTACGTTTACCAAGAAACAATCTTTTTCAATATTTTAGAGATAAAAAAGTTGCCAATAGAAGTAAAAAAATTAATAACAATCAAAGTATATGAACCTTGATATTATTTAATAAGGTCTTGAGCTTACTATAACAAGGATAGAAGAATTAAGCATATGGAATGAAGATTGGTCAAAATGATATAAACGATTGATGTTATATATAAAGTAAATTTAAATAATTAATCAAAATATAAGGAAATTATTAATGATTGAACAAAAATTTGGGAATAGATTATACTGTGAATTTCATATTAATATTCTCGAGAAGAACTTTATGCATGTGGTAGCTTTGATTGTCTTGACTACATCTCTTCTTTGCATTACAAAATTTAAACAGATAAAAAAGCTTAATACTTTTTTTCCATCTTTCTAAACTTTACATCAACCTTTTGCGAAAAGAAAATCTCTTAAGTTGAAATAATAAATCCCATTTAAAGAATAAGTCAAACTGAATTTGGCAATCTAAATTAAAGTGCCATGACAAATTCAGAAATTTATCTAGGATCAAGTTATTGTTGTATTCTTTTCACAATAGTTGACCTTGTTTTCTTTTTTAGTTATGAAACTCATAAACCAAATAAAAGATAATTCCTTCATTTTAAAATCACATTTTTTTCATTGAAAACATGGCTGTTTTGTTTAATGTGGAATATAATAGTTATTGATAATAGCTTAATTCAAACATAAGTTTTAGATATTACATTGAAAGAATTAATGATAAAAAAATTTAGGCCTTAGTTTCTCCATTTTTTCTTAAAATAATATGTATGTAAATTCGAATGTGTAGTCTATTGTTATTTTTTTCACAAAGTTTTTATTATTTTGTTCATATTATATGGTCAAAACCCTCAACACTTTTAGAGCGTTCCCAACCAAGCCATGTTTGAGTTAAAAAATAAGAAATTTTACATTTGGGTTTTCAAACCTTTCCATGATTAATAAATTTTAGTTTTGAAAAAATAATATCAAACTAACTTAAAAAGTTGTTAGAGAAATAATCGTTGCCCGTTATTAGCACATACTTGTGAAGGTATACTGCATAGTTCAATCACAACACATAAAAATTATACTTCTTTTCTAATATAAAGGAAGAATTTCTTTCAAAAGGAAGAATTTCTTTCAAACCGAACTATGTATAGTACATTTAACTTTTACACATGAATAAAGAAATTACATACATCAAATAAAATACTATATTATAATCAGAGAAACAAAAAATCTCACAATAATGGGTAACAAGAAAAAAATTAGGCACAAAAGCAAGATGACAAATATAAACAACAGAATAAGATATTAAACGGAGCATTCGAGAATTCACACCATAACACTAACCAGATTTCTAGACCTTGAATGGTCATCCTAAAAAAAGATAAGTTTGAGTGTCGAATGTGAAAGATACACAAGTATTTTGCTTGATAGTTAATGAAGTCCAATCCAATGAAAAAAAACTATTCCGATTAGCAACAAACCTACAATTAAAGAAGTCGAATAGCCCTTTCTTTCTCCTCAAACTCAAAATATGTAAAAACAAGGGGGAAAGAAACAAATGCCCTAGAAAGACCCCTTATTTTAACTCATGTCCTCTATTTTTATACAAATATCATTTTTAAAAACCAAAACAACAAAAACATACATATTTTTTGTCCAAACATTTTTCGGTTTTCCTTTCCTCCTTCCCTCACCGTCAGCCGCCGACCTGTGGGCGACGCGCCGTCGCCTCCTCGCCCTTCACCCGCTCCGTTGCCGAGAATCGCCGCCATATCTCGTTTTCACTAATTGCAGTCACCGCCGATCTGGTCGTTTTCACCGCATCTACCGCCGATCTGGTTGTTTTCACAGACCACCGCCGCCAGATTTGGTCATTTTCACCGACCGCCGCCGAGATCTGATCGTTTTACCGACCACCACCGCTGATCCGCCAGATCCAGCCTTCGCCGTCAACTATCAGATCTCGTCGGAGATCCCATCTGCTTCGCTTGTTCTGTGTTTTTTTCTTGATTTTTTGTTACTCTGCCGCTAGATCGTCGTTTTTCCGGTGAGATCTCGTCAAAAACACTTGCCTTATTTTTTCAGTTTTTGGTTTTCTCTGTTTTTCCGGCGAGTTTTCTTGTAGCAGATCGATTTCCGGTCAGCATTTGTTTGCTGGCAGTTTGGGACGGCGGTCCGGCGAGATTCCGGCCAGATCTAAAAAGTATACCTGATATACTATAAAAATATACCAGTATACCGTATACTAAACATAATATACTAAAAAAAAGGATAAAATTAAAAACAAGGAAAAAAGAACATAAGTAAATAACAATGTAAAAAAGAGGACATTTGCTATAAATACAGTAAAAACTATACTCTTTAAAGGCTTTATTTAGTTGCTTTGTTTTTTTATAACAGCCTAATACATTTGAACACCCCTAAACTTGTCCCTGATAGTTTTCACTTTGCCGAACTTTCAAAAATTTATTACGCCCTCCTGAACTTGTTCCTGATAGCCTCTTACCGCTTTAAACCAAGCAATTAGAAATCGACAGGTGGCATAAGGGGGAGGCAAAATGATGCACTAAACTTGTTCCTTTTTGCAAAGAGAGAGAGTTCCGAAAATTCAAGGGGACAAATTTATAGGGTCCGGATGTGGAAGCCTATTCCAAATGAAGAATTATTTTACCGACATAACGCTAATTCAACAATTGTAATAGAAACATAATGTCGATTTTGTAATAGAAGGTTTAATGTATCATAGACTCCGGAATTTAGGCTTTAGACGTAGTCACTTTAACTTTAAGAAGTTACAAATTAAACACTGATACTAAAAACAACTTGAAAAATCCTTGCATGCATATTCTCAGATTTTCCTTGAAGAGGGAAAAAAATAAAAGAAAATAAAAGGTTGATGAGAAGGTGCAAGAAAACAAAACTAACATCTCAAGCAAACAAACCCCTTAACCCCTTCAATAAAAATGAAGGATTTTAACCAGTTTACTGTAGAATGTATAACGAAGTTTCTGTTGCAGTTCTATTCTCGGGAATCTATCCCAAAATTGCTGGAAGCAGCAAAATAAGTTCAGAGCTATAAATACTCAAAATTGTGTTAGTCTAAGAGTAAAGCTTTTGTGTACTTGTCAAATGGAGAGTACAACAAGAAGATGTGAAGCCGCCAAACTCTTTTAAACAGCATTGAGGGCTTCTAGCTGCTTCCTGAGTTCGTCCAGGTCATCTGCAGTTGTGCTTGGTTCGGTAGTCGGAATTTTGTCATATTCATCGGCACTTGGAAGCTCCCGTGCTAGACCTTCTGGAAGAACATCTGCAGAAAACAAACAGACATTACAGGGGAGAAGCATGACATTTAAAAACACAGAAAGCATGAGTAATGATATATGCCCATGGTGAATCTCGATTTGATTAGCATCACAGAAAAAATGTTCATAGTTTGTATCCTCGAGATACTTAGAACAATCATCTTTCAACTCGAGCTAAGTCAAGATGAATTAAGGAAGATGACAGAGTGTGATTAATCTATCCAGAGAATAGCAAGTTCATGGGTGAATTTATAATTAATTGTAGGCAACTTAGTTCTCACAGCTAGCCCTACAAGTATTCCTACTTGGCAGCATATTATATGATAAAAGGATTTTCATTGGCAAACCAAACAGCACTTGACTTCAAAGAAACAAAAAGCTCTGGATACTGTATCCTACTACAAAGCAAAAATGCCCCCAATCTGTTTATTGATATTAATAAAAAATGATGACAAGCTTCGAAGATCACCTGAACTTGAAGCACCAGCGCCTTCCAGCTCACAATCATCAACAACACTGAAGAATAACCCAATTAAATTTTCATTGTGACAATATACGTAAACTTACATATAAGCATGCTAGAAAAAGAACAAGTGCAGATAATTAGTGTCATCTATATCAATCAGTCATAACTGATACTACCTTATATTCCATTCGTTATCACCGTGAAGTGGGGTTTCTGGTGCTTCTGCCTCCACTTTGGCTTTAGCAGCTGCATCCCTAGCTGGCTTTGCAATTATGTATTCTTTCTGCATCACAAATGCTTTTTATGCTTAAAACAAAAAAAAAATCAACAAAATAATGAGCTGTTTAGATGAAAACTGTTTCAGATTCAGAAAGATTTGAATTTGGTACCTGACGCTCCAAACAAGCTGCATTTGAACATTGAGGGTTTGGCCTCATTTCCATAGTTGGGAAAAAATCTTTAAGAGAATTGTACCCCTTCAACCGAAAAAGGCAGCTCCGTCAAATCAATGATGAGCAACATGAAAGTAATTTCCCTCGAGATCATATAACAATGTAGAACGTGAATGAATTGCCAATTTTATTAGAAATATATGACAAGGACAGGAGCACAATAGAAGTGAAGAAGACTAACAAAATACTTACAAGGTATGGGGTCACATGTCCAAATCCTAACAAAAACTTCAAAGTATTCTGTACCAGAAGCCCTGCAACAACTCCCTGAAATTTAATTCAAAGCACTAGGTATTAGAATTTATAACAACTCAGTTTCTTGGAACTAGAAATTCAAAACACACACACACAAATGGTAATACTTCTGGCAGAAAATTAGAATGGAAATATCTCAAGATGTAAGAGGTTATGGAAAAATTACCATTGTTGTTGGTAAAGATGCTGCACAAACCCCCTCGCGTTTGAGTGTACGCTCATCCACACCAGATGCCACAACCTTAGATAGAGCATTTCCATATGGCAAATTTGTTACTTTAGAGTCAACCATTGGTCGTATATAAAAAATTTAAGTTAATAACAACAACAAAACACTTCAGACATATTGAGATCTCACTTATTATTTAAATACTTTTTAAGCCTAGTCAGAGCCCAAGTAATGAACATACCAGCGGAGGTGCACATGCAAAACAAGCAGTTTCTCCAGGAATCAACAGTTGTATATGACCTGAAACAGCATCTTCAGACACACCTGCCAAGAAAAATCTCCACTTGAGTTCACCAACAAATGCCAAGCAAGACACAGCATACACAAGATTTTAACCTCATTGTCCAATAAAGAGAGAACAAAAAGAGGAATGGTTCTGTAAAATCTAGCTTCCATACAAAACACCAAGAAATGCCAACAAAAGTACACACAACAAAATTGTACACAGGTTCACAGAATATCTTTAAAACTAAAACAAAAATATTCTTACCAGACTCCATCCATGTTTGATTCAACTCATTGCAAGCCTACAAATACACAATAAAAACATTCAAGAAATTGGGAATGCGGAGAGAAATTCAAATTCACAAAACCCAGAGTGATTCCTGAACTTTAGTTTATATTTCATCATTCATCATTGATCCAGTAAAAGATAAAGATGGTTAATCAAAATACAAAATTCATGTCATCAATAGATTATCAGTGTATCAAGGAATCACAAGAAACCACATGAGCCTATAAAAGCATCTTGTTTACCTGGTTAACAGCCATCCTTGCTTCATAGTTATCCACACAGCTCAAAACAAGATCTACTCCGCTACCTTCTTTACTTGGACGAAATGATTTGTTTTTTAAACTTGACACGAAGGTTTCGAAACCTTGCACTGTTGTAATGTTCATCGTATAGCTCTGAATAGAAAAGAACGAATCAGCACAAATTAGTATTCGTTCTCAATATCTGGATAAGTTTAAGACACCAAATCAAAGCAAATAAATAAACAACAGACCAAACTGCTAGTTGTTACATTTAAAATCAGCAAAATATAAACAAAAAGAATATAGCCAATCTTCTATGTATATCTTATTCTTTACAAATGAGGTATACCTAAAGCAAGGAAATGTAAACATAAAACAAATGTACCTTCATCCTTTATCACCACCTTTTGATGGTCTATATGACTAAGTTAGTGTAAGTATTCACATCTAAGCGTACAATTTTAAGCAGAAATAGTTTAAACAACCATACCTCAAGCACAACATCTGGATTTATGTCTGAGAGGGTCTGAACGGCAGCATCAGTCTTTGTCATGCCAGCCTATGAACACATAACTTTGTGAATGAATAACAAAGAAACTAGTTTTACACATAAAAAAACAAAATCTTTTTTCCTGCATAAAATGCACAATGTTGAAATCAAAATGACAGACAGAAAGTCATGATATTACTGAAAAATTGTAATTCTGCATGCAGGTTGTATAAATACTCAAGTATTCTAATGACCCAAAAATTATAAGAAGAACCTGTTCTGGACGAAAGAAAAGTCTATTCATGTTGGCCAACTCCACTTTGTCATAATCATACAACAAAAGACGTCCAATGCCACATCGTGTCAGCATCTCAGCTGCAACACTGCCAACACCACCGACTCCCTGTAATTGTATGCAATAAGAAATAACAAGAGACAATCAGGATTAACAAGGCTATGATGATCGTTGGAGAAAACAATGAAATCACAAGAGGTACATGCAAGGACCAGGTGCATAGGGATCCATGCCTCAAAGGCATCTAATCTTTTTCTTAGATTTATAGCTAAGGCAACCATCAAAAAACAAGTTTGATTTTGGTCGACGGGATGGATGGCTGAATTATGAGGTACATGAGAGACATCATATGATATAAATTCATAACAACGAACTTGAGGAAAAACTACAAACAGTGAAGTTCATATTCAATGGGAATTTCTATCATTAAGAATCTAGCTCTCCATTTGTTGCGACAAACTGACCAAACAAGACCAATTCCATTTCTAACTTTCACGGCTCGTGTGCCAATTCCATGTTTACAGCAAGATCATTGCCAATTGAGCTACTTCATTCTTACTATAGGCATCCCTAAAATATTTTTTTCCAAACAACGAACTCTAAGTCATTCTCTAGTATCAGAATGTCCCTATTCTCAAATACATTTTAAAGTGCCTCATAATTCATCAAAGTTATCATAGAGAAACCAGAAAAAACAAGGTGAGAGGAGATAAGTACAGACAACAATGGCAACAGAGAACTCCCGTATCCTCTCATAATTCGCCACAATTCCCATCCTTTGAAGAGCCATTAGCCTGCTATATGGATTGCTATCCACTACCTCGGCACTCATATCCTGTCACCAAAACAAGTTTCACATACATTACTGCCACAAACAACAACAACAAAGCACAGTATCATTCATAAATCTCTAGATATACCTTAAGTTTTGAACGCCGAACAGGTGCAGATTTTGCCAGTCCAGTCAAATGTTCCACGCGGGATTGCAGCTGCAAAACAAAACAAAATCCAATTCAATCACACGGTTAAATTCTAAATCACCTCCAATCAAAACTTCTTACAAAAATTCAATAAACGGACAATCCATTCCACTGAATTCCGGATCAAGACACAATAACTCGAATCAACACAAAATCCAGATCAAACTCGAAAGCTCCATATCCGAAAGGAAGAAATATCGGTACACGCAAAACTGCGTACGATCGAAGCATATACCTTATCAATTGAAGGGTGGAGAGAAGCATCAGGCAAAGAGCGCTTCAGAGAATGGAGGTCATCGAGAAGATTTTGCAATTCGGCCTCCATTTCCGATGACCTAGTACTGAAATCTGCTGCAGAGATCGGCTTCACTGTATATTGCTTTCTCAATACATCACTGCGATTTTGATCGGAATTCGTTACTTCACTTGCGCTGCTACTGTCTTCTTGATTTCCTCTTGATATTTGGACCTGTAAAGCCCGTTATAACAACCCATGTGGGATGACGGGTCAAATATTGGGCCCATATAGCCCCTTACAAGTCCATCGGCTAATTTAAGTTTGATGTATTTGCCGGCTTTTTTTAACTCCTCTCATTTCATTTAAGGTTTTATTTGGGAGTAAGTTGTGTAAGAATAATAAAAAAAAATAAAGGAATAAATATAGAGTTTAGAATAGTATTTAATACAAAAATAAACGATTGATTAAAAATTGTGTTTGAGAAGAAGGAATGAGTTTTTAAAATAAAATTATATAAAAGTACTCAAATACCTCCTAAATTAAAATGTGTGTCTGTTAATTAATTATGATAAAAAAAAGTCAGATTGAGAACTAAATATTCTCTTTCCTCCCGGATCAGCTATTTTGGATGGACAACATACAGGCAAATCGGCTGTAAAGGAACGGAACCAGGTTACGCTCAGTTTCTCTCCATCCCCTCCTTCTAGTTGTCCCAAACACGTGATTCACGCTCTCTCCTCTTCTTTTTCTCTAGGATTCGACCTTTCAAATAAACCCTAAGGATAAACAACAAAATGTCACTATGCCCAACACTACAACTCAACCTTTTTACTTTACAAATACATTACTACCAAAAACTAATTCTATTTTTCCCTCAAAATCACCATCTCAGCTCAAAACATAGTAGCTCATCTGCTCCGCCGTAAAAAACCACTCATACTGAAAATACTCTTTTTTTTCCAGAACAAAACTGGAATCGAATCGGCCAACATGCAGTTAAAAATTGAATGCTAGGTAGAACTATTGCCTCTCGGATGAAGACAGAAATCGAAATCCAAAAACGTCTCTGATGTGAATATATCCTAATTTAACTCAAGTTTCAATAAAATCTTTAACTCGCAATAACAGAAAATGAAATCGCATAAAAGAACAACACACAACAATTTTTAGAGAGGTTTCCCTATGGCGTTTTACGGCCACAAGACTAGTCCTCTGTCGAGCGAGCAATTTTATTAAGCAAGTGCACTAAAGACCATGGGAAAATATTACAGTGTTCAAGAATCTAATAGAATCCGATTTACAAGACCAACGTTACAAACCGAAAACCAGCAGAGAACAAAGACACCACAATCTCAGGCAAAAACACAGAATCAAGGCAAATAGATGATGAAATAACCTTTTCGCTTCTGTAAACCCGTAATCATCAAAG
>CAOJBJ011692936.1:0-11820 GCA_948291685.1 Euphorbia celastroides | reverse complement strand
AAAAATATGTAAGCATTAAATGGAGGACTAGTAATTCAGTTGGTAGGGAGGGTACTCACATGTAGTGGAAAAATATGTGCATGCTCCGCCCACTACATATGAATTTATTATTTTTTATTTTATCTCTGTTTTATTTCTTATCTTTAATTATATATAAATTATTATCACATTCTTCGACCTACAAAGTTGTTAGCTAGTGTGCGAAATTCTTCGACAAGTAAAAAAAATTTTTATCCATTTTTTAGTTAGAGCAGTAATTATCTCTAATTTATTTGATAAACAATAACTTTAAGTGAAAAATTCACAATTTTCTATCATTAATTTAATCTTTGGAATCTTGTGTAACTTTTTATTCATCACGCATCAAACTTAGAAAATGTGACGTTTTGTGTGTTGGAATTCAGTTTATCTTTAATTTTTGTATGTGACAGAAAATTTTCAGTATTTTCCAATGATCAGAGTAATTTGTGTCATTTTTTTTAATAGTCCAAACTAATTTAGTCCCTAGTTTTTTACTTGTTCTGGATATGCTAGATCATCCCTAATATGATCATTTTTATTTTATACACAATGCTGAAACATGTCATGTATATTGCCTCATTGCGGTCGATTATTTCGGAAACCAGCTCAAATGTTTTTTTGAAAAACTTAATCTTTTTTAGAAAATAAAACGCCCAAGTGTTACTAAAATTTTAGAAAGGTTTTAAGCTTATTTGCATTGAATTTCATATGATTCAATGCCAATAATAGTTTTTTGGGGGCTTTCTTGTCTCTTTTATTAAAAATGACACCTTATATTCGTTAATGGTGTGAGTTTATATGAAAATCGATGCCAATAATCTTTGAAATTATAAAAGCCCGTCTCTTATTCAAATGCAACTTTTCATTTATTCTCTTCTCTTTAACTCTTTATTTCTTTTTCTGTCCCTTTAACTCTAACTTTGTCCCGAGCATCATTTTTCAAACACTATGGACTTCGATTCGATGAGTTTAGTTTAGTTTATATCTCTATTTTACTCCATTTTCTTTTTTCCTTACTCCTCAATTTTTGCTTTTCTTTCTCCTACTTGCTTTTTTTTAATATTTATATTTTTTTTATTTGCATACTAGGTTGAAGGACTTTTCTTTTACTTGTGTGGTAAACTCTTTTCTCTATCCAACATGACTATTTTCGGCTACGAATTTGAGTCTTTCTTCTCTTATTTTCTCTACTTGTGATTTGAGAATCGGTTGATTGAATGAGGTAAGCTATTTTTTATATCTTCACATTTTTCTCATTCTTTCTTTAGTTTGTCTATTTTTGTGATTTATTTAAAAGGTTTCTAGTTATCTCTACACATGTATTGTTCCTAGATCTGTGTTTAGATCTTTGATTTTTTTTTATCTAAGTTTATATCTGCATTTTTTTTCTTTTTTTTTGTTGTTTTGTTATTTATTTAGATTTTTACTATTTTGTTTTGTTCGATCGTGTCTGCATATATTTATGTTTCTTTTGAGTATTTCATTTCGTTGAATACTTTTTTATTTTGTTTTCCTTAATGCTTTTATCAAAATGTGGAGGATTATTAAACTTGTTCTTAGCATGGTTATTAAAACCGGACCGGCCGGTTCAATAACCGCCAAGAGTCCGGTCCGGTTGAAAAAAACTCCGGTTCATTTAAAAATATTATATATTAAAATTTTTATTTATATAATATATATTTACATATAAATTGTAATTTATAAATGAATATTTTATATAATTGTAAGATATTAGCCGGTCGAACCGTGAACCGTTGATCTCACCGGTTCAACACTCGGTCCGGTTTTAATAACATTGGTTCTTAGTGTTTGTGTGTATTTGGCTAATACTAATTCAGCAGCAAGGCATTTTAAGGACCATATTTATATTTTATTTTTGTCAAAGTCAATCTTAAAAAATGTTTGTTTCAATAGAGTTCATAAGTAAGAGTAAATTAAATTATGTCATTGAAAAAAAAAACATCTTTTATATATTTTTTTGAAAAACAAAATCTTTTATATATACGTATAGTATTTTCCTTTTTTGCGTAATTTTCCAAACAACGAAAGAATAGAATAAGAAAGTTTTTAAACGAAAATTATTTGAGAATTCTGATTTTAAAATATGGATTTTGTTTACATAAAAAATTAGGTTATTTTACTTTATATTCAAACCATCTCATGTCTCTCTATATACATATATGGCTTCACTAATATATGCAATACTGACGGTTCTAGCAAGAATTGGAAAGACGATTGAAATCATGCATCCAGTTGTTTTGTTAGGCCATCATATAATAATCAAAATCAAATGGATAAAAACTGGATTATGAAACGCATAAATAACAAGTTATGAAGCTGATATTTTGATGTTGAGTCGACTGGAGTGGATTTCGGTGTGTTAGTGTTCTGTGGCGGAGCCAAAACTTTGATAGAGGGACGATGGGTTTATATAGAAAAAAAATTCGGCAAAAATTACCGGTAAATTCATTCAGTAAAACAAACAAAAAAAATTCATAATCAAATATAGTTTCATTTTGATTTGCATAATTGACTTATATGAGTATCAATTTTTGAATTTGTTGAAAAATAACTTGTTGTCGGTGGCTACAAATATCTCTCTCAACGAATACTATTGAGCTATCATATACAAGAGAGAAAACAAAACATTATAATTGGAAACCAGAAAAAACAATACTTGTAGTGCCAACGTTCAAAAAATATTTATCCATTTAATTAGTCAATCATGAACGTAAGTTGAACCAATCCTCTTCTTGGTAAACAAACCCTGAATCAAGCAACTTGTAGAGGACAAACCTAATTTTAATTATACATATGTGTACCATGTAAACTTGTGTTATTTGGCAAACCATACTTATTTTCTCATATTACTTATTGCATGAGTATCACCAGTTTAAGAAAATTTTGTTGAGCAAGAAAGAATACCTGAATTAGTAATCTTAACATGAACAAGCTAGAAGTTGTTTTGTTGTTAAAATTTTTTTAATATATATGCGTGGAACTACCTTAAGATACTGTAACACAGTTAGGTTGTTGGTTTGGTGTATCAAAATAAGCTCTCAAATTTCATAGCACTGCATCTTAACCATCCTGCTGTCTAGAATCTACTATATTAGCTAATAGATCTACAACATAAAGTAAAACAACAAACATTGCAACGTGTATTTTGCAACGTGTATTTTCCAAATCCTCAAGTAGCGATTTCAAATATCCATAATTATAAAATACTTGATTATTTTATAACATCGATAGGTATTTTGAATCTAAAATTCTTTTGCTGAATAAAGATAAATCCAGAATACATATTATGAAAGATAATCAAGTATTCTGTAAACACGGATAAAAACCAACTCAACTACGAATCAAAATTGAATTGCACAACAAAATATTTGTAATCGAAAAAGACGATAGTATAAATTACGATGAAAAAGTAGTATATACTTATCATTCACATAAAAAAATGCTAGAAAACAAAAAGTGCGAGGAAAAGAAACCATTGTGACTCTTTCTTCCCTACCGGAAAGGGCTTTCTTAAGTTAAGCATATAACATCAAATCAATGTAGTAGAACAAAACATATAGATAATTAACTTCATATTACATCAAAATAATAATTTCAAAAAATATGATAAAAGGAAGTGGCAAACAACTAAACTAACATTATCATAAATGCAGGGAAATTCGATGTGTACATGAATTCTGAATCCCATCCTAATTCTGTGTGCAAGGCTAATCAAGACCACCAAAAAGAGACTAAAAATATGTGGCTCTATGCCCACATGGTTTTCCAATTAAAAAAAAAAAAGTAGCAAAACCACGTGGGCACACTTGTGTGTACAAAAAAACCGAAAAATGTAGTTCCAAACCCACTTTTTCTTTACCCCTTAGCCAAGCTCCATAAAGTATACAATCTTACAAGCTAGATCACATAGGCATGAACCTTGTCCAAATGCAATGGCATAACGTTGAATCAAAGTTGTAAATGGCCTGGACCTCTTCTGGATGACCTTGAAGGTTGTCTGTTATTCATGTCTGAAACTGAAGCTTGTTGCCGGTTTTCTGGCCTTTGTATGTCCTGCACATTAGCACTCAGCTCATTACCATTCCCAAAACACAACATACAATAATGATGTACAGACACTTTCGAATTTTCAAAAAGGGCACCAGGTCACCCCTATGCCACGTGTCAGCCCTTGGTTGAAGTCGGAATAGTCACATCTTTGAAAAGTCAAAATAACGAAAAAGTTGGCTCATGGCATTCAGGGGGGCAACTGGTGCACTTCTTGGAAGCGCTTGAAAAGTTGGGGGACAAATGGGCCAAGTTGAGGGGGCTTATTTGAACTTATTTGAAATTTATTGAAACTAAATGAAACTTATCTGCAACTTAATGGAAACAGAACTGAAACTAAGTGAAGCTAAACTGAGCTGAATGAAAATGAAGTTGGAAAGAAGAGGGCCTAAAAGCATCCAAATTTATCAGCTACAGCACATTGATGTCAAGAATAAATATAAAATAGCACAAAAGAAGCGCAGGAATGTAACCTTTGGTAAAGAGGTAGAACTGTTGTGGGCCTTTACTTTTGCGTGCATCCTATGCTGGCGTTGCATTTGTTCAAACTGTTGCAGTCTTGCACCAATATTATGCAAACCGGCATCGCCATCTTCAGATCCACTGGGAATGTGAGAATGCAAGTTTAAACAAGATGTTCCCTTTATTTGGTAGCCAAATGATGGAACTGTTTTCAAACGGGTTCGCAATATCTTGAAAGCACAACTTTGCTGCATCCGTGAATCAAATAGAATTCACATATTAGTGATGCAATCATAAAATGAACTCGAAAATGCACACTCCTCATGACTTTCATGTTCCAATTCATACCTAATTTTTCGAGAGATCTATTTTCTCCATAAACTATAGATTTTTAATTATCTATTATTAATAACTCATAAAAATATCATGTATAATAATAAAATTGTATCTAAAGAGCAATGTAAAAGCATTTAACCAAAGCCCATCCTTCCCAGCAAAACAATAATACTCCCTCCAGTGATGAAGTTTGTTGTGTACAAATCTCTTTGTGTGCAAATAGTTGTCCATTCAAGTAACTAAGAGAGAAATCGTTCTAAATATGTCATTTCATTTTAATATTGATTACAATACTATACAA
The DNA here is from genome assembly GCA_948291685.1 of Euphorbia celastroides. Lineage (NCBI taxonomy): Eukaryota > Viridiplantae > Streptophyta > Magnoliopsida > Malpighiales > Euphorbiaceae > Euphorbia > Euphorbia celastroides. Next base: position 6,632 of record CAOJBJ011692936.1, on the reverse strand, counting down.
TTAACAAAAACTGGTTCAAACTCCAGAAAGTCATAGGGATCTTTGAGTAAAAAACGCTATCATTAAGACACTGTATGTGCAATATTTTTACACAACCTTTTACAACAGGAGGGAGTAGATAAATATGACCAGATCAAGTTCATGAATATAGGCGGATTTGAGAACAACCACATAACACATTGCAGTGATAACGGAAAGCTGAAAACGAGTAAAACACGATGTAAAGTATACCTGAGGAAGTAACATCAACAGACCATTCAAGGCTTTTAACAACCACATATACCTTCCTGGTTCAAGAAGCTGCAGAAAATAATATAAATTATGCTAGAATACTTAAACTGAACCGGTAGCAAGCGAATTCTCGAAAAGAAAACTGAGTTGCCTACTGTGATAATTGCATCAACATATATCAAACAGATACAGGTTAATTAATGTAATATAGCTACATGAACAAGAATATAAACAAAAATTCTGATACACACCTGTAATCTAAGGTAAGCAAAGATTGGAGTTTCCAGCAAGCGAACCAATTTGTCAAGCTGGACTAAGAATTTGACGTTTATATCTTCCTCTGCCAGAGACTGAATCACAGCACTTGCATGCTGGTACGTCTGAATAGAAAATGAATAACAAAATCAGCCTCCAAAAATTTTGATGAAAAATGAAAGAGTGAGGGTTTGATCATTGGATTGTTTTCTTGCCTGTGATAACAGACAGAGGCTTATAATCGCCATAGGTGAATGACACCAAGAAGCATACAACGAAGCGAACAAGTCTTTACCAGCAGGATTGACTAGTGACTGTTTCAAAAGATCCCGAAGCTCAGCTAATTCGGAAGATGTAAGTAAGAACAAATTCAAAGCCTGAATATAAGAAAATGAACCAAATAAGAGAACAGTGTAAGACATGACAAAATATTACAATGGTCCAGTTACGTTGTACTAATGCAACTTGATGTATAAGAAATTGCATAGATGCTTCCTTTAACACTTGAGAATGCGAGCAAACCTGAACCATAATAGAAGCAAAGTCTAGGTCTGCTTCACCCTCAAGTATTGCAGAGAGTTCTCTGTAAACCCTTTCAGCATCTAGAAGCACACAGAGTCTGCGAACGATCAAAGCACCACGCCTAGAAGAAAACAAGTAAACAAGGAGTTATAAGTTAGTCCCTCTAGGAGATTGAAACGGTTAAAAGGGAATAAAACAAATTGAAGTTAGTTATAAAAGAGAACCTTACTTCTCCAAAAGAGAGTGGTCAATGCGGAAATTATGTACTAAGAAAATGACGAGCTGGCGGAAATGTAGAGGATCTTTTGCAATGCAAGCATGAACCTCAAGAACAAGAAGGACCACCTGACAGACATGAAAATTGAGCTATGTGACATGTAATTTGAAAAGAAAAAGTACAATTTACTTTGACCATAATAAGAAGGCAAATTTCAACAGGACTCCATTATTTCGCATTCGCTAAATAACAAAGATGATACAAAGTAATTTTGAGACAGAACTGAAGAAGCTAACTCCAGGAGTCAATACCGACTTTTGTTCATTTTCAAGTTGATGGGACTAATGAGATTCCGCTCAACCCAAATAGCAAGGCAACAAATGCAGGTTTCTCTTTCACTTGATAATAGCAAGGACAAATGAACTGTATGATCATAACAAATAGAAAAAAAACCCAAAAATCAGCTGATGCCATCTAGAATTCAGGTTCCAACCTCATGATCTGACTTATTTCATCTTCTTCCATCCAGTGATTCATTTCTCATTCTCTTATCTCCCAGACTAAAATGAATAAAAATATAGAAAGTTTTAAGTAAAAGTCACAGATAGGTTCTCCAATCTTTGGGTTTTTCAACAGATTCACTTGATCCATGGCCACACAAGCAATGGCTGACACTCTTCCAGCTAATATTCCCAAAACATAGAATCGACTAAAATAGGTCATGGAAAGACAATAACAGAGCTCACAGTCCCACACATTATGGACAAACCAAACTGATGAAGATTACCTAGATATTAGAAAATGAAAATATGCAATCAACATAAAAAAGATTACCTCATCTGAAGGGTCTGAAAGTGCTTTCAGAAGGGTATCAAATATGTCATTCAGAAAAACCAAGACCTGTTTTACACAAGAAATTATGGATTAAAAAATTCCACATCCAAGACCCTCAAGGGCCACACCATAAATAATGAAAATAGCTCAACAAGTAATCATATATGAATGTACAGTATGCATCTTCTCCTTAGGAGACCAATAAGAAGCCCTTTCATTATCTACAGAGCCGTCCTTAGGAGATGGGCAGTAGGTGCAACCACCTAGGGCCCTAGCTAGAAGGGGTCCCAAATATTTATTGAGTTATTTGATATATATGTGGCAAAAGTGGACAGTAAATGAATTTAGGTCAACTAATATATCCCGAAAAAAGTTAAAGGGTTAAGAGAGATTTTTTTGGTTTCACTTTCTAACTTTAAAAAATTTAATCTTTTATTGTAATCTTAAACCGGAACCCTCTTTAGTCTTTAGTACTTCATAAATTATAGGATAGATATGGTAATCTGCTAACATACATCAACACAGTAATTTAGCCCTAAACATAAGTTCACTTACAAAATCTATCTTGGGTGAAGAGAAATGGAAGAAGTAACTTGCAAGTATACATGGTTTAAATCTACAACATACAAAAGTTCAGAATTTCCCGGCATTTGGACACCCCCACCATCTTCCCAAAACAACAATCACTAACATATGAAAGAAAAGAAACGAAAACCTCATCTAAAAATATTTACAAATAGATTTTAAGTCTTACCTCTGCACGATGCCTGTTTAAAAGGGTAGATATCCAGTGTAGTGCTTCAATCCGGGTAGCATCCCATTTGCTAGATAATTGACTGAAATGACAAAATGTCAACAACGCAGATCATTTAAGCATTAATGAAGTTACAGCAGAAAAGGGACTTGATGTCCAGAAATTCTACAAATGATCATCTTTTAAGTTTAGGAAGACTATACCTCCTAGCAATGGCAAGAATGTCTCCAACCTCAAAACCTTCAGAAGGGTGGTCAGCCTTGATTGCACGTAGTTCTTCATTTGTTTCCAGAGCAACCTTAGAAGTCAGAAAAAAAATTAAAAACTCAATGAACATAACCTTCCTTAAGGAAAAAAATATCTGAATAGTGAACAATTAGCTTACCACTCTGATTTTCTCTTCTTTATCTGATATACAGGGCAGAATGGCTCCTAGGATAGCAGCATAATAAAGAATAAGTCGGTCCCCGGCAAGTTTTACAAACTCGTTTATCTACACAAGTATAAGGTATAAAAGCTGAAATAATCAGAATGGAACAGAAAGTATAGCAATTCATCTCAACAATACTACAACTCTATAAGTAATACAATTATATATTTTAATCGATATTAGAAATATGCTAACAGGAAATTCAAATGCATATCGTTTGCACATTAAGAACCCACTTACCCATGTGATAGCTGTCAGCCGAGTAAATTCATCTGGAGAAGCAGCTCGTTGCACCAGAATTTCAGCCATACGACCATAATCTACAGACTTCGACAGTAGCACTGCTCGAGTCAGAAAATTACAAATGAACGAAAGTTTGATTTTCATGTCAAATTGCTTTATATCAAATCCTTTAATTTGTAAGTCAAATAGCACAAGCAAGAGAGTTTGCTAAGACATAAAACCAGGAGAAGAAGTCTTGGATTCAACAATGACAGAAGTCTTACTGGGGAATTTTTTATCTCTTGAAGAAATTCTGAAAGTGCAAAATCAGCTTGCTGCCTTATTTCATGGCTCGAATCACTCAGCATATTAAACAATCCTGAAGTTAACATTGATATAAGTACATATGTAAAGCAACAAATAAAGAAACGCTTAGAAGAACAAATAAGATGTATGACTGCAGATGATGTTTTACCACCAAGAAAATCAGGAAGAAAACCCAGCATATCTATATCTGGGGAACTGTCCAACACAGTGATCCATCCAACCAAAAACTGCCGGACATAGGGGTTCAGGACATTCATACGTTCTCTCAATAGCGGTATGAACTCTTCGATGCTGGCAGAACAAACAAACTTAAGCGTTACAAACACATAATAACAAAGCACTTCGTAACTACTTTAGAAAGTTCTGGATCAAAAAATCACACCTGAATTGATCACTTTCAGTGACAATGTCCTGTTTAGTTGTAGAACAATGTGAGAAGTCATTTTAAGCTTTAACTTATAAAAGAAACAAATACTTCAAGTGTTAGCATTCATGAACCTTTACAAGCTGATCTAAAAGATGAGCTGCACTTTGCACATTGGCATCTGAGTCAGCTGAAAGCTTACACAAGGCATCAAAAATTTGGTTAAAATAAACGATAGAATCTCCTCTCACTACCTGCACAATAAGTTCAAAAATGGAAAAACGCATTAAAACCTGGGCAAATCAAAACAAAGAAAAAACCATAATTCATACAAATCAATTTGTTCCACTCACCTTTGCAATATTATAGAGGGCTTCACAAGCATAATAACGGACTCTGCTATCTTGGTCAGAAAAAGAAATAAGCACAGGTGGCACAATTTGCTGGTAAGAAGTAACCAAACAAAAGATGATGAAATAGATTGGCAGCAAAGCAACTTGCACAGAAAAAATAAGAAAAGCTTTCAGCAAATGAACAAAAGATTATCAACAGTATATCCTTCTGTATGTTTCATCGCTTTATCAAAATGACGTAAATTCTTTTTTAAGAAAAATAATTAGGTAGTTATGTTTAAAACAAGCAGTGCCCTGACATAGTTCCCACCCAAGAAAAGCAGTACCGCCAGATTCTCTTGGCAAAACATCAAATAGGACAACATTCCATCTAAGTGTAACAAGCTTGATACAGGAATTTATTAAACCACCAAAAAACTTGGATAACCAATTCATGCAAGTATAAAACTCAACTGAATGCCCTGTGTACCTCTCTTCATTTTCACAAGTAAGATCCAATCATGACAAAGGAGATTATGCTCAAAGTTGACAGTAAGCATGAAATTACAGTATCATTTGAAAGGACTAATTATTGCAAACAAGTTTAGGACCAATACAGACTAATCATTTCTACTTGATTTGAAAAAATACAGCAACTGGAAAAAAAAGGCCCAAAAAAGACAAGCATCTATCAAATAAAACAACACAAACTGAGAAATGAGAATAAGGATGGATAGAGTACACTAAGGAATAGCATGAGAAAAAACCAAAGCAAAGCCCTTATCGAGTTTGAATTGAATACTTGTAAGTGATTGACTTAGGCTCTGTTCTTTTCAACTTATTTCCCATTCAATTCAGTTCAATTTAGTTTAGTACTTATTCAATAAGTTTTAGTTCATTTCCAATAATTATTCAATAAGTTTCAATTCAGTTTCATCGCTGGCCATTCAGTCCAAAAGAACAGAGCCTTATTATGAACAAGTAAAAGGCCAAAATATATAACTAGAAAACATAGAAAAATATAGTGCACCGATGATGCATCATTAAAAGATGATACCATAAATTCAGGTAAAAAAACACATGTATAAGTCTGCAATAAACATATTTTCCAAAGGCTTTTTATAAAAAGCAGAAATAGTCATATCAAAGACATGGGTGTAAAACTCACTTTCTTCTCCATTTATGGGCAAACTATGAAAGACAGATTTAAAAACAATAATAAGGTCATTGCATACGGGTAAATGTAATCTTCTAAACCCTTCAAGAATATAGGATCATTCGGTTCAAGTTCATAAAATAATAAAAAAATATAACATTTGATATGTTCAATTTAAGATATTGTAATTTATTAGACTAGAAATATAATGTTATACAGAAAAGAAATAATCTCAACAAAACAACTATTCAAAATTCAAATCAAGAAATATACTTTTCTAATAAAACGTATTTTCTAATCATTGTTCACCACAAAGTGAATTACTATGGCAACCATCATCAATTTGTTTTTCTTCCGTAATTTTGCTTTTCATTCTTGATTTCTAATTGATATAGATTTTGAATGATATAACAATCTGTAGATTATTCATTTTTTATTATTGTAACTGTGTTACAATTTTGTGCTATTCTAAATTTGTTTTTCAGTTTTATGCATGTGGTAGTTTCCAATTTTCTTTAAAAAAAGAATCTCATTTTCAATTGAGTATACAAATCAATGAATCGGTTGATTCGCCCTATAATCTACGAAAGACACCAATTCAAACAATTCATGACCGATTTAGGTGGATTTAGATTCCCCTAAAAATTGGAGTTGATTTATGGGAGAATCAAATGTGATGCAAATCAGAATATTGATAACTAATTCAAACGGATATCTAATTCTCATTGCCTTGCTCAAGTATGAAACATATCTTTTTTTGTTGAAACAACATTCTTTATAATGCATCAATAACTCTACCTTGCAAATGGACAACTGAATCACTTCAAGAACAACAATTGCGTATTTTCATTCCAAGCGCAGTCATCCTAATCGAAACCTTAATGATGGTTATCCACGCCGTCACAGCTAATGAGCAATACTATCGTCTCATTTGACAGAATATATGTTTGAGCTTTTATTACTCAAAAAACGTCCAAAATAAGTCTCA